>JBAMJV010006710.1:52500-83040 GCA_037951105.1 Echinarachnius parma
CTAATTTATCTCATATTCCATAATACAATACCTTAAATGAAAATCAAATACAGTAGGCCCAAATGTGACAAATATTTTCAAATTTAATATTTTTTTAATTTTAAGAACTACCATAACTACCATAACTAAATTCTGCTCTAAAAATTGTTTGCTCTAGATCTACGCAGCAGCACTAAAATAACAATACTTAAAACATTACAATAAATGGCCGTTACACAAACCAAGGATAAGGACGAATATTCCTGAAAACATTGTATTTCGTTTGTTTTAAAGTGAAAATATAATATAATGGAATTATTTGATTTCTCTCTTTTTCAATGTTTGACAACAATACAAGTTCAAGTAAAACATCTTCTCATTTCATATACTTTGACATGGATATATAAAAAAGTTGGAATTATTTTGATTTATATTTGTCACTGTTTGACACCAAACGACATGCACTGAAATGACCAAACTGTACAAATGTTTCCTTTGATACAACATTCAATCCAAGTGAACATTGTATAAGTCTCCAATACCTGTGTCAACTAAATCCCGAAACTCGGGACAAATGTTTGACGAGTCAATCACGCATCGTAAGTTTGTACGCACTGCGAGCGACATTTATTTATGCGATAATACGCTCATCGAAAGAATTCAGAGCGCAAGCGATTAATCTATACAGAATCCTATGCGAACACGCAATGCATACAATTTACGTAAGCGGAAGCTTCTAGTGCGACTGTACATCTACAGACGTAACGGATACTGTGTGAGGCGCAGATATACTCTCTCTCGCCAAAACTGAGCGCTAATTTCCGCTAACCTCTGGTTTACCAATCTAAAGTGCGATTACTACGGCGGCGTACCGGAGTAGTGCTTGGACCCTAGTTGATCATACAGTTTTACTTTTAAGAGATAATCCAAGATGGACAAATGGCAAAGGCAAGTCTTCAAGACAATCACACAATATTGGCAATCGTGACTTGGGATTTTGGATAGTCTTTACTGCTAATAAGCCAAAATAGATACACGCATGGAAGGTACACACTAAAATGTGTGCGTATAATTGGAACGGCTTTTACTGTATAATGCCAAAAGGACATAGAATGCATGCATGAAAGAATATAATTGTGCACATGGCATGCATTAGACTAGGTTCTAGTCAATATTATCGCTCTTGTAAGCTATCAACTTCGGATCGTAGAGAGTGCCCTGCCACGTGAATCTGTCGCCGCCGAAATTCTAGCATAGGATATGCGAGCGTACATGTGTTAATACTGTGTGTAATAATTGTGTATGAGTCGGTCCATAGTGAACATACAAAGTCGCTCAAGCGCGGAAAATGACAACTACGAAGATAGCCCAGGAAAGCGGGCTAGGCATGTATACATCTCGGACTGATCAACAGTCTTGTAACTGTTTTTCTGCCAATTCACAAAACAATTTCAAAATGAAGAACGTTGCAAGACGAAGAAATGTAGTGCACTCACCATGTGGACAATACTAGCCATAAAAACACCCTTTAGAACAGATGGATGGACATTTTCTTCCAAACAAATGAAAATGTAGCACAATCAAAGCAATGAGGTATAGAAAATGGAAATGTTGGCCAAAATATGGGAAAACAACTTGAATATTGATTAAACTATTTAAGATATTAAGCTAAAGAGATGTATTTTCCTAAACAAATGGATATCTAGCGAGAAACCAAGCAATAAGGTATAGAGATGGAAATTTTGGCCAACAATATGAGCGAAAACTTGATATCAAACTAATTACATTCAAGCTGTAGATTTTAGATTTAGGCCGGACAGATATTTTAAAAATTAAAATGTAGCAAGGAAAAAAAAAAAAGAGGGCTTCTAATTGAAGAAAACTTTTGGCCGAGTTTAGTCTCTAGTCCTTTATATTATAGTTACAGTACTCTATGATATAAACCATAGAATTATAAGAAAACAAACCAACCACTCTTATATCTTATGAGTTACCAATACAGATGAACTTTCATACTAAAAACCAACCACTCGTTTATAACTGGAAGCAAAGATAGGGACAGGCGGATAGTTTTCTTCAAAACAAATGGAAATGTAGCGAGAAATCAAGCGATGAGGTATGGTAATGGACATTTCAAACCGAAAAATAGGACCAACAATGTTGAATATTGATCAAGCAAGCTAAGCAAATTGAAAGAAAAAACAAATATTCAAAGAGCTTCAGTGTACCTACTACAAGAAAACGAATATAAGGGGAGGCATTCGAATTATCACTGCCGTCCTACCGCAGGATCCCGCTTGGAACGGTTTTGCTCGCAGTTGTAAATTGTGCGCACTCGAAATTTGTTCCAAGCGGGAGGCCGCGGCGTCCTGCTCAGCTGGTGCGCGCTATAAACATGTTAAAATGCATGTTTTGTTCTCGCGCGCCAAGGCGCATCGTTTCCTTGCGGCCAGAACGCATTTCAGGAGAGCGCATCGCTCAAATTGTTCATGCGGGCCACTGCGGGATCCCGCTGCCTCCCGCTATATATAATTTTGACGCCTCCCCTAACAGAAAGAAACGATTTCTTAAGTACTTTCAATTTCATTGTGTACCAGAATTAAATTTCTCTAGTGGTCCTCACATATTTTAATGATTATGGAATTATTTACATCAAACCAACTACAAGCACTAGGTAATTGTACATCATGCATTTTAAAGCAATTCTTTTTTTTTAAATCTTATTTTTCAACCAAACAGTTGTCTTTAGCTAGCTAATGTATTTCGCAGCTAAGCAAGCCTTACAGTACATTCATTTAAACATGAACCTAATATTGATATATCTTTTTTTGAATTACTTAATGTCATCTTAGCACACATCAAATTAATACCAGTAATAATTTCAGAGTTGTCATTCATTTAGCTAATGTACTATCTTTCAAACTCTTTTCAGACCGATAAGGCTTATAACTTCTCCAATACAATAAATTTAGTTTGATCTGAGTTTTTTTCACACTGGCTTTCGTTATGCATTTAAATGGCCCGTTATTGTGATTGGACTTTTGTTTAATGTGATCTTAATATGTACATAAATGACCACAACCTCCAACATTAGAAAACAGAATCTTACCTTTGCTATGTATATTTCTACTAAAGATCTCCTCAACTATTCAAACATGTGACATTAAATTACCACTTCAAAAACAGAGAGATACTATAAACCAGAAATACATAATATACATGGGAAACGAGCAAAGAAAATTGGGTTTCCCCCGGGTTCAATCCCATGACCTCCGGACTGCTAGACAACCCCCAAAAATACTTTATATTTCACGAGGGCTATTTTTTAGATTTAGAAAGAAAAATCGCCCCCGTGTAAATCTTCCCGAGGGCTATTTTGGAAGCTCACAGGGGCCCTTTTGTCTTGTATTCATTTGTTTTCATTTTGTTTTACATTTATTTTTCGACGAGCATTCTCAGTTGAACAATTTCATTTTTTGTTCACCCCTGTGTTATGGCTCACGGGGGCGATTTCAAAGGTTACGGGGGGAAATCACCATTTGCCCCCGTGTATTGTTTGTGCTGCTGCTAGACCAGTGCTCTACCGACTGAGCTAGGAACCCGGGGAAACACAATTTTCTTTGTTCATTTGTCAATTTTATCTCTTTACTACAACAGAAAAGGAACCATAAAGTCTGAAGGGAAACAAAATTTGAAAGCTTGAAGGAGGAGAAATAAAATAGTAATATCCTATAAAGGCAAGTATCAATACCTGAATAAATCTTGTCCGTAATTACATGTACATATATGGTCATAAAATCTTTACAATTCATGTTAAACATACACATCCACGTACATTGTACATGTAAGATATATACTTGGAAGTTCCAATTGTTCTCAATACTGTTTATAGCCCGGCCACACATCTCACCGGATAGCGTAAACAGATTGCCGACGGAGAGTAAAGTTTTCAATCCGTTCGTGTCCGTTCGTACGCATTTCTTATCCGTTCCTTGTCAGGCGATGTACATGGTCGTTGTTCTATCCGATGGAGTGTTTTGTGCAATGAAGCAATGGAGAGGACTTTCACCACCGCATAATTTGATTTCCCACATTGTCTTTTCGGCGGGCATCCGTTTACGCAATGCGGTGATATATGACCGGGCCTTTAAGAGTTCTATAATATGATATACTCACAGTCACCATTTTCCAAAACCTGGAAATCCAGTTTTTACAGTAACATCAAGCAAAAATAAAATGTATTTCAAATATCATCATAAAAATTGACATAACATTCAGAAAAATAAAACAATTTTGTTTTCTTGACAAGGTTACGATCCAAGGTGGCATACACTGGCTATGAATAAGGTAGTGGTATAAATGAGCCAAGTCTTACAATTTGGGCCTGGATGAACACAAGTTAAAAGTTACGCTTGATTGCTACCCTAAGGAAGAGATGATTAGTTTAAGCTACTATGGCAGTCTCAACATCTGGGCCCCATAACAACAAATATTTATGATTGAGCATACAATAATTAAAATCCTGGTTCCTATGAGTAATTACTTCAATGTATAATCAATAGTCATGCCATATTCATTGATCATACAACTGATCATAAGATCTAAAAGTTACAGGGCCCTGTAAAAGCAGGAAAATGACCCCCCAAACAATACTCCAAATTGGCTGCAAGTGCAATGTCATGTTGCCATAGTAGATATAATTAATTTTTAAAGGAACAATCGATTGTAAGTAACGGTAACAATAACCCTGGAATGGTAGTAATATATATTATTCACAAATAAATCTATACATATATTTGAAATACATATACGTAATATATGTGTTTTTTTTCTCAAAAATAAGTGTTGGCAAAGAATGTGATTTCGAAAAATGTGACCAGCTAAGTATAGCAAAACCCGGCACTTGTCGGTAATTCATATTTTGAAGAAATGGGCATTTTAAGTTCACATAATGTGTGTAACCTTGAAACAATCATATCTTCACCAATTGTTGACCAATTTGGTAGAACAAAGCATCAAATGAAAGCTTGTGACAAGGTTTTTCTACATTTTGATTTTTACCGGTAAGTGCAGGGTTTTGCTATAGCCGGTCAAAAATATGTCTGCACGTTATTAAATACTAGTGCAAGTCTTATTTTACGCAATGACAAAGTAAAAATAAAAAGATCAAATCAAGAAAATATGTACATTTGTTTCTATTCTTGAGTTATTTTCTCTCTCTCTCTTTCTCTCCACCTCTCTCTCTTTATTCCTCCCTCGCAATCACACCTTAAGAATTATAAGTATTACTTACGTTCATAATAAAATACAATCATTAAATGAATGAATTAGTTGGCAAATACATTGCGGGAAATAAACCCTGATTTTCATCTCATCTCTGCCCACTGATGGCTGCCTTAGTCTGCGCGCCGCTCAAAACATCACAAATATCATTCAAGGAACTTTCAAATGGAATTAAAACCAACCAATTTAGTGTCAAGGGGCATTTCGGGAAGTACCAATACTCAAGTGTACCCTCAAGTGTTTGGATTTGAAATATCATTGCATTATAGTTTTTAATGATAACTAACAAGTTTTAGTTACTAAAATTCTGTTTGACTAAAACTGTACTTTCCCTTTAAATTGGCATTGCCAGTGACCCCTTTTTATCACCTCTCATGTCCCCTTTTTATCACCTTTATATAGCAAGCCGCCTGCCAGAATTGGCCACTGAAATTAAGCCACGGAGAAAAATCATTTTTGTAAAACCTGTTTAAAGTGGCCATCTCAAAGGCTTTGCCACGCAAACAAATACAATAAAACCTGTCTTAGTGGCCACCTGTCTATAGCGGCCAACCTTGACTTTACCGGAACAGACAGAAGGCACTGGAAGCCTTCGCGTCTCACACTCTAGCACTGATTGGTCGACGAAAAGACTTATTTTGATGGTATTGTTGTTTTGCACCACATTACACATTTGCACAGTGCTTAGGCAGGCCTCCACACTAACTTTTTTTTTCTGTTTGGGCAAGTAAAATCATAAATTTCGACATTTTACTTGCCCAAACATAAAATTTACTTGCTCTCTTACTTCTAGATAAGATTGACACGCATGAAATTACATTGTTGAACAATCTCATATCTCATGAAATCTCATAGTTGATCAGTTGCCTGATCCGGCAAGCAAACTAGACCCTTTATCAAATTTTTACTAGCCCGACACTAATTTTAACTTGCCCCGGGCAAGCGGGCAAGTGCTAGTGATGAGCCCTGTGTTATTGTTATTTTTATTAATCTGGCAAGCAAACAAGAAAATTTATGACATTTTACTTGCCCAACACTCATTTCTACTTGCCCCGGGCAAGTGCTAGTGTCAATGCCCTGTGTTATTGTTGTTTTGCACAAATTTGCACAGTGCTTAGGTTCCTCCGGAGTGAGGGCACAGCAGTTAATGCAGCTTCACCTGATCGTGTAGCATCCTATTCCACACGGTTCTTTCTACGACTTGTCAGATCAGTGGGCACCCAGATGAAAGGTCATAGGTTAAAGGTCATGGGGTCAGGGGTCATCAGACATCCTTCCTGACCTTCTTCTTCTTTTTCACCGGCTTGGCTTCCACCCAGTCCTCTGCAAAGAGATAACAACAACAAGAAGACAATTAATTAATAATAATAATAATAATAATAATAATAATAATACAAGCCAACCCGCAATGATGCAATTCTGGACAAAATCGTAACGAACATGGCAGATCACTACAAGCCCGTTGAGATTGGCCCTCCACTAGGATTAAGCGATCACAACTGCGTTTTCCTGAAACCGAAAGCTCCCAAGACACGCGACAATACCTGCAAGAGCCAACTCGTGAGACCAATGCGAGACAGTGATATTCGTGCCACCGACGTGGACGACCAATGTACGGCCTTTTACGACACCATAAATCGAGCACAAGACAGGTTCTTCCCTCAAAAAACCATCAAAAAACACGACGATGATAAACCCGGCTATCTACACATATCAAGACACTCATATCAAAACGGCAAAAATCATTTCACTCTGGAAGAGATTCAAAATGGAAACACTTACCGAAATAAAGTAAAACGAGAAATAAAAGCTGCAAAAAGAAAAAAAATTGAAAGTATGTCGATCATCTGAAACGTTCAAGCCCCCGAAACTGGTACCGAGAAATTTGCATGATTACATCTGGTACCAAAGACGCAAACAACAATCGAAGTAGAAAACGTAGATCGCGATGACAAGATAGGCATGGCCAACGCCATATCCTCGCAGTTCACATCTGTCATTCAGGACCTTGAGCCCCTGAATACCACCAACCTTCCATCTTATCTACAGAGATGCCAACCTTCACAAACCAAAAAAAGTATTCTGAGCTCTAAAAAACTGTATTTTGGACCCAAAAAAAGTATTTTCAGAACAGCCAACAAATGAGGTAAAAAATCATATTTTTTCGTGAAGGTGGGGAGGAGAAGGGGGAAAAAAAAAAAAAAAAAAAATTTCTTTCAAAAAACGTATTTTTTCTTAGAAAACGTACTGCCGTATTTACATCAAAAAAACGTACTAAATACGGCAAAAACGTACTACTTGGCATCTCTGTATCTACCGTCAGAACCGATACCAGACATTGAACCGTGGAAAGTATACCAGCAGCTGAACAAGATAAAAACAAAGAAAGCATCTGGCCCAGATGGAATCACAGCAAAACTAATTAGAACTTTGGAACTATCCAAACCATTCACACACCTGATCAATTCATCGTACAAACAATAGACTGTCCCCCAGCAGTGGAAAAGAGCGATAGTCGTACCGCTACCGAAATCTTCACCACCATCAATCGATAATTTACGCCCAGATCACTTTTCAAAAGTGGCAGAACATTTCATTGCGCAAAAGCCCAATTCGGTAATTTGAAAGGGACTTCAACAACGCACTGCCTAATAGACATTATTCATACCCTGCATTCAAACACCGATCGTCCAAAACAAGCGTCTTCTGTTTTGATTACTGACTTTTCCAAAGCCTTTGATCACATCGACCACACGATCGCAGTCAAACACCTACTAGAAATGGGAGTCCCCCCTTGTTATGTGTCATGGATCAGCGACTTCCTTGTAAACAGAAAACAAGCAGTTCGATACAGCGGAAAACTCTCAGATTGGTCCACCCTACACGCCGGCGTCCCGCAGGGAACCAAACTGGGACCAATCGTCTTTTCTAGCGTGATCACCTCTGCCCTGGCCTCTACTGATGAAAACATTCGGCAATTCAAATACGTTGATGACCTCACTATCATAGAAACGCACCCTAGCAACGAACCATCAAAACTCCCCGAAGTTTTGGATGAACTTCACACGTTGGCTACAAACAACAACATGTGTCTGAACCCGAAGAAGTGCGCATGCATGGACGTTTGTTTTTCGAGACAAAAGCCTGACCCTCCCGCTTTGTTGTTGACCGATATCACCATCAAACAATGCACCACAGTCAAACTACTCGGCGTGTTCATCCAAGCAGACCTGAAGTGGGACACACACGTTACTTCAATGATCAAACGTGCTAACAGTCGCCTATTCATGCTTCGGAAGCAGATATACCACTCTTTGGCCAATGACGACTTAGTAACTATCTTCAAATCCTTTGTGCGCCCGATCACCGAATACGCCGCCCCAGTTTGGATGGGAAGCATCACAAAACAGCAATGCAACGACTTAGAAAGTATCCAGAAACGCGCGTGCCAGATTATCCTTGGTCTCGACTATACCCGCTACAGTGAAGCACTACAGCTTTGCGGACTGGACTCGCTGGAAAGCAGACGAAGTGAACTGTGCGTATCCTTCGCAAAGACTTTACCATCGTCTGTTCTTCGTGACCTCCTACCTGCGCAACGAAAGGAAAAAACTAGGTACAACCTCAGAAACTGTGAAAGCAGAGCAGAATTCCAATGTAAAACTGAACGATTTAGGAAAAGCCCGTTACCATACCTAACGAGACTCATGTACACACTCACTTAGTAGAACTTTTTAACGGGGACATTAGTTGTGAAAAAGACTTCTGATAGTAAATTATACAATTTAAATCTGAATGATTGCACACTATTATGACATTTTAAAATACTTTTTCACCTGACGTTAATATATTATACCAATTGTGTCCATATTATGCCAATTTTTACTTAAATTGTTTCAATTTGTAATGTTTTATACATGTTTTATTATAATCATTTTGGGGAGCAAAAAAGCTCCCCCCCCCCCCTTCTCTCTTTGTTTTGGTGTGTAGTTGGCTCGTGCAATGGTAATGGTTGCGGTGTGTGAATGTGTGTGTTTGTGAGTGCGAGCGGCTTTCACCTCCTACTGGGTCCCCATTTATACACCTGGGTAGAGAGCACAAATAACAGATTAATTGTCTTGCTAAAGGACAAACGAAGCGCTCAAACTTGGGATCTCACGATTGGAAAGCATGCGCTCTACCATTCTTGCTACACCATGTCCACTAATCAAGATAATTTTGCTTGAGTTTATTTCAATTTATCAATGGATTTCTGCTTGTTCATGTGTAGTTGTACTGATATTATCATACATACATACATACTTTGTATTTCCCATGTAAAATTGAATGGGACAAAACAAATTTCCATATTTGGACAATAATAATGAACTTGAACTTTAAAACCACAACTTGAATGAATATCATTTACAGTATGTTTGTATAAGAATTCAGCTTGTAGCTGCGAATGTGACATTATGTTTGTTGAATAAAATATCATTATTATTATAACCTTGGCTTGAAATCAATACATATGGCATTCATTTTGTCTATTTGTCTTTTTCTGTGCATGGGATAGATTAGGCCTTCAGTCTGTATGTACATTGTATCAATTACATGTCAACATTTGTCTGTATCTATCTGTCTGTATATGTCTGTTTGTGTGTACAATGCAGCAATGTCATATCAACAAATTGCAGAAAATCCAGAACGCAGCCGCACGTCTCATATCCCACACACCACGTTCACATCACACATCACTTCCATTTTTTATAAAGGTTCTTCACCGGTTACCTGTCAAGGAAAGAGTAATTTTCAAACTCCTCGTTTTAACTCACAAAGCCATGCATAACCAAGCCCCTCTCTACATCTCTGAGCTTCTTAAAGGGGACCACCAGGCAAAGAACAACACATAATTATATGTTTTGGTACCATTTTGTGATATCAAAATATAGATACCCAACATTTTGCAAAGGGTTGTGTAATTCATAAACAAAGCAATTAATTTCCACCACTTACGGAACCACTACTATTTCCTGGTTCCGTACAGGCCAAACATTTGCGAGTGCGCCAATGCTATTCACGCGTACGTTTGGAGACAATAGAATCCCGGGCGATTCGTTCGCTCTGGACAAATTAGTCTCGTACATTCAGACCCATGAACGCATGCATGCTTTAGAATGGTGATGCGTTTTCCAATTATATTTTTTTTTCTGGAAACATATTTTTGTGAACTTGTTGATGGAATGGAATACTAAAGATGTTACCTTTCATTTGTAAGAATATTATTTGTGGGTGGTGGTACCCTTTAAAGTTTGTGTGCCAGGCCGTACGAGACTTTGATCCACCTCTACCGTCCAGCACTTGGAAAGAAGATCTAAGAGGTCATGGGGGAACAGGTCATTGTGGGTTGTGTCTACGACTCAGGGATGCCAGTGGCAAATGGCTCCAGGGCCTGAAAATTTGTGGAGACTCAAAATAATGCGCGCGAAGTCCCTTTAGCCGGGGTCCAGCCCGGGGCCCGCTTTAGGGCCCTGGAAGCTCTGGGGTTCCAGATGCTCTCTGGTGCAATCTGAGCTTATTTTGGGGATCATATCCCCTAAAAAAAAATTTAAATAACTTCTTTTCTTTCTTTTTTTTTGAGCCAGAATTTTTGTCAAAAAAACGGAAAAGCCGGAACTCTGGCATCCCTGACAACTGCTGCACCACATCTATGGAACCTAGAGACACTGATTTTCCGCCATCGCGGAAAATCGCGGAATTGACCATTTGAAACGGAAAACGGAAAAACAAAATTGTTCTTTTTTTTTTTCTTTTTTTCGGTGCCCGTTCCGAAAAAAACGAAACCGGGACCCGATGGTGACGGTCGGGAACCGGTGTGGCGGACCGAACCAACTCAGCCTTAATCATTATTGAATACATTTTAAAGATATTTACTCTCTGGCCTGTGGTAAGTCCTTCCTGATATCAGGCATGACACTTTCGACCCCAAATTTTGATGATTTGTGGGTGAAAATCATGATTTTACCCTACTCATTGAATTTTGTATGGAGTTCTATGTAAACGGAATTTGCAGTTTTTCACATGTACAAAGTCTATGGCAAAACGGAATTTCCGTTTTTCAGGCAGGTAAAAACGGAATTCCAGATTTTCTGAAACGGAAAAGGCCTTTTTTTGAAACGGAAAATCAGTGTCCCTAGGAACCGTATGGAATCAGCTTTCCCAAGATCTCCATCAACCTCGAACAGTCAATAACTTTACGTCATGCTTGAAAACCCTTCCGATGAAACTAACATTGGATGCCTGAAGTTATTTTGTTATTGTTTTGTGATTACTTGTTATGTTTATGTTCAAATGGACAGATGTGCATGCGGTATAAATTTAGAATTATTATTCTTATATTATTGTATTTTCTCACCACCAGTCTGTGCGTTCCCTGCTACACTCTGTTCTGAGGGGGCATCCACACTGGCCTGTGCGTTAGACGTGGCTTCCTCACTGGCTGAGATGGGTTTGGCACTCAGTCTCTCCTCTGCTGCTACATCCTGGCTCTTGGGAGGCTGCTTGACTTCTGCTACAGGAACTGGAGCTGTGAAAATAAATTCAAAAGCAAAGAAATTTTGAGGTTTTAGAATCTACCAGAAGTTTACATTTTGTTGCCGCCTTGGAGGCTGCCATATTTTCTAACGAACGGATAAAACATTATCTGAGCGTGCACTAACAAAATGGAGTTACAGAAGCACTGATATAGCAGCAGTCTCCACAACAGTGGTTGCCTAACCCACTTTTGTTAGTGCACTCTCAGATGACGTTTCATACAGTACCGTTGGAAATCAAGGAAGTCACCATTGGTCATTCAAAACAGATATTAGTGGTCTCAAAAACATTTATTTCCATTATTAGTGGTACACAAGAGGAAATATATGACAAGAAGTAACACGAATTATGAACTTATCAGTAACACTGAGCAAAAGTGCCAGCGTTTGGTTCCCCTTCAAGTTTGCTATGAACCGTTTTCTTCCTTAAAGGGGACCACCATGCAAAGAACAACACAGGGTTATATGTTTTGGTACCATTGTTTGATATGAAATAGATGTCCAAAACTTTGCAAAGGGGGCTTCTTTTTGTGTCTTATGACAAAGTTAAGTTAAGTTTAGTTAAGAGTTAAGGTTGCTTAGTTACCTTCTGCTTTACTTTCTGGTTTGACGGTCTCTGCTATCGTGGGGGCCTCTTTTTGTGTCTTGGCTTCAGATTTTTTGGCAGATTTCTTTGATGATCCACTGGACTTCTTAGGTGAACCTTTATAGCAAACAATAAAAGAAATACATACAATGGTTAACAATTTAAAGGGATCTAATAACATTGTCCAAATCCACAAAATTTAATTGGAAATCTAGTGGTTCTCTCATACCTGGTTGTATCTGTATTACCAATAGACAACGCTCAAAATTAGCACAGGCCCGATGGCCCGGGGCCACCAATAATTGCTGTCGGGCCAGTAAATTTATGTGAGGTTTACAAACAATAATGAAATGTGAGAGCATACTTCCATTATCGATCAAATTTGGTTCGCATGTAAAATTCAACATATATGTTCAGCGTAGAGATTGATTGACTTGTGTCTTGTCTGCATGTGCAGCCAATGTAACTGTAGTTTGCGAAGAATTTATTGAAGTTTGACTAACAGGTTGAAAAATATAGCACCACAATTTGAAAAATATGTAATTTATGTCAGGTTTTCAAACAATATTCTACGGAATTGTGAGATTAAAAGTCTGATATAAGTGCATATTTCCATTATCAATAAAATTTGTTATGCATGTAAAATTCAACAAATCATGTTCCGCGTATTCGAAATCGGATACATATGATCGGACTTGTTTGCAGCCGATGTTTACAAAGAATCCGCTTTTTGACGTAAAATTTTGAACATAAAACGCCACAATATGAAAACATGTTATTTGTCTGAGCTTTTCACATGACATTTACACAGAATGTTGAGGTCAAATTTGTAAAATAACAGTGAATTTTCCACTTTTCTACAGTTATTGTTATGTATAATTGTACTATGAATTTCCTCCTTTTTTTATATTGTTTTTCTCCATTTTTTCGGGCCACCAAAATTTGGTTTCGGGCCACCAATTGTGGAAAAATACTTATTTTACTTGCCAGATCGGGACACCAGCAAAAAAAAGTTAATTTCGAGCATTGCAATAGAAGCATGGAACAGATTTTGTTTTTTCAAATTTCCCTTTCGTTAAAAAGATATTTACGATTGAAGTGTTTATCATTATCTACTGGATAGTCATAACCGTGTACAAAATCAGTGCAATGAGTTAGTAAATATCACTTTGCATTTTCGCTCATTACTCGGCCATATAGCATCCAATATTAACCCGTTACTCAGTATACATATCAGATCACAACAATACACTTCGTATCAACTATTCTTCACTACTTGCACATGTCAACAAAGTTACTAAATCCCTTTAAATCCATTTGTATCAATCGGTTACCTTCCGCTGTACTTTCTGGTTTGACGGTCTCTGCTATCGTGGGGGCTTCTTTTTGTGTCTTGGCATCAGATTTTTTGGCAGATTTCTTCGGTGATCCACTGGACTTCTTGGGTGAACCTTTGTACAAAAATAATATAAGAAATCGGGGTGAGAGTCAATATGGAGCCTTTATTTTTTATCCTAGCAGAATCTTTTTCAGAGGCTAACTGACAAAAGTACATCAAAACATAGACTATATGTGACCGGCTATAGCAAAACCCTGCACTTGTCGGTAAAAATCAAAATGTAGATTTTCATACCTCATCACAAGCTTTCATTTGATGCTTTGTTCTAACAAATTGGTCAATAATTGGCGGAGATATGATTGTTTCAATTTTACAATCATAAGTCTTTTACACACATTATGTGAACTTAAAAGGCCCATTTATTCAAAACATGAATTACCGACAGGGTAAGTGCAGGGTTGCGCTATAGCCGGTCACATATGTGACCTTACACCACAAAACGACCGTTATGTCGCTGTGGTAGTTTCTCTTTTATTAGCTAAAATAGTCAAATTTTGTTCAAAAGATGAGATTTAGGATTTTGGTATTTCCTGAATAAGCATACCTTAATCTACTTCTGGGAAATTTTGAGCGTTGGAAATCATGTTTAAATATTAATTTTTCATTTAATAAATGTGATCTTATTACAGTGCTTGAATAGACACTGATCTTTTAAGCGTCTCGTTTCTCCCTTATTTGAAAAATGCTTCAGCCATATTCCATATCTTTGGCATTCATTTTAAAAGGTTTTGCTTAGTCCAAATATGACAAATTATATACCATTTTAAAGGTAATGGCTTCTATTTTAATGTTATATGAAAATCAGCAAAATTAGTTTTCCCGACTTATTGGTCGTTTTGTGATGTAAGGTCATATAATAATAAAAGAAATCCATACAACTCTGACCAATTCAAGACAAATGGACCTTAGAATAACAAATGCAAGAAATTAACCCTTTTCCTAGAAGCCGATCTCGGACAAGTGAAATAGGCACATATCAAATTTTGCAACCAGCCTGAAACCAGAATCAGTTAGCCCATGACAAGGAAAGGCATTAAATTGGGTGGTTCATTGATTCTGAATTAGATTCAGCTTAAAGCACTGAAATTGAATACTAGTAGTCAATTTAACCAAAGATATTATCATTTATATTTTCAAAACATTGCTACTATGAAATTATATAAATTACGTTAACGGAGGCATAAAAAGGGCTAAACATTATCCCATTATTGCACTCAAAAGGCCAGCCAGAACCAGCTAAAATATTGATGTTATGCCAGATGCCAAGGTATCATTAGTAGACGATGTCATTTAGATAACGTACACATTTATGTTATGTCACTAATTGGCTTACACAGTGTTCAATTTAATTCAGTATGTTCCACTGAAGAACGGAATGTCTCACCCCTCAGAGCCACGATATATCGATACAGGAGAATATTCGTTTATCATTTTTTGCCTTGGGTCTAAACGAATATTCTCATGTATCGATATATCGTGGCTCTGAGGGGTGAGACATTCCGTTCTTCAGTGGAACATACTAGTGATGTTATGATCGATTGCAGGTATTATGTCTCATACTGGAAGTAATTTTCTATCAAAGTTTGCACATACTTACGCGATGTTAACAATTTATATGCACAACCAAAGAGAGATTCTATTTTGATCAGGAAAAAAAAGGTAAAGTCTGTATGAGTCTTTGTACCCACCTTTCTTCTCCTTAACAGGGCTGTCTGGCTCTGCACTGCTTGTGGCAAGATTGCTGGACTTATCCTTCTCCTCTGGTAGACTAGCGGTGGGCGGAGGTGCATCTGGGCTTGCCATTGGCAAAGCATTCTGGAGAATAAATTGATAAAGTAACAACAAGAAATAATAATGATAACACCGGTGGCTACTTATGTAGTGCACGTTCCATCTTTCGACGCTCGCGGCGCATCACAGTTTAATATTACCCCAGTCAATTTTATTGCTGAAGGAAAAACGTGATGGGCATACTTTAGGTTTGAACTCTGGACCTCACGATTGGAAGGCAGGCAGGCGCTCTACCAATCTTGTCACACCACATCCAAATATAACTTTTTTATTCCTCAAGTGCAACAACTTCTGTAAAAGCGATGTATATTTTCCAATATTATCCATTGCATAATCTCTTTCTGTTCCGGTAGACTAGCGGTGGACTTGCCATTGGCGAGGCATTCTAGAGAATATCACAAAAGAAATACAACCTTTTAATTTCTCAAGTGCAACAACTCAACTAAAAGAGATGTATATTTTCCAATTAATAATATCTTTCTCCTCTGTTAGACTACAGTGGGGGGATGTGCTTGCCATTGGCGAGGCACTCTGGAGAATAAATTGAAAAAGAAACAAAAAGAAATACAACCCTTTAATTCCACCATACAAAGAACCTTACAGAACCATCGGCCCTGTTGGTTCTGTTATTTTCAGTGATTAATTGCATTGTTTATGAATATGTTCACAACCCTTTGCAAAGTGTTGGTCATCTTATTTAATATCAAACAATGGTACCAAAACATATAACCCTGTGTTGTTCTTTGCATGGTGGTTCCCTTTAATTATAATAAACTAGATGGATCTTCGACTGCGCGCAGTCGAAAATGATGCCTCCGCCATTACGCGATTTATATCAAACCCAAATCAACATGTACACTGAATTAATTCTGTCAACTCAATTTTGATGGTACTCTGTCTTTTAGATCTTGACATATCACAATTATGAGCTATAAGTGAACTTGACCTTTGACCTCATGACCCCCAAAATCTAATCAGTTCATTGGCTCTACAAGGAACATACATGTACCAAGTTTGGTCAGAATCCGTCAATCCGTTCTTGAGATAACGCGATCACGAGCTATTTTTGCATATATAATGAGCTGTGACCTTTGACCTTTGACCTCATGACCCCAATATCTAATCAGATCATCGGCCCCCCAAGATACATACATGTACCAAGTTTGGTCAGAATCCGTCAATCCGTTCTTCAGATAACGCGATCACGAGTTATTTTTGCATATATAATGAGCTGTGACCTTTGACCTTTGACCTCATGACCCCAATATCTAATCAGATCATCGGCCCCCCAAGATACATACATGTACCAAGTTTGGTCAGAATCCGTCAATCCGTTCTTCAGATAACGCGATCACGAGCTATTTTTGCATATATAATGAGCTCTGTGACCTTGACCTTTGACCTCATGACCCCCAAAATCTAATCAGTTCATCGGCCCCCCAAGATACATACATGTACCAAGTTTGGTCAGAATCCGTCAATCTGTTCTTGAGATAACGCGATCACGAGCTATTTTTGCATATATAATGAGCTCTGGGACCTTTGACCTTTGACCTCATGACCCCAAAATCTAATCAGATCATCGGCCCCCCAAGATACATACATGACCCAAGTTTGGTGAAAATCCGTCAATCGGTTCTTGAGATAACGCGATCACGAGCTATTTTTGCATATATAATGAGCTCTGTGACCTTTGACCTTTGACCTCATGACCCCAAAATCTAATCAGATCATCGGCCCCCCAAGATACATACATGACCCAAGTTTGGTGAAAATCCGTCAATCGGTTCTTGAGATAACGCGATCACGAGAACGGGACGTACGTACGGACGTACGTACGTACGTACGGACGGACGGACAACCCGAAAACATAATGCCTCCGGCTACTTCGTTGCGGAGGCATAAAAAAGTATATTTATGTCACTTTCCATTTCCAAAAGTAGCATAAGGCCCATCACCCATAATTTAATCACATCCACTGTGTATCTTTTTCAGCATGGAAAACCGATACTTACAAGCATAATAATATAAACATATCAAAGATAAAATCATAGAGCCGGTGAGATCATAAATTCAAGCCTCCACACTGAATCATGAATGTTCTAATTTTACTTGCCTGAACTGAAAATGTGAAACAAAAGTTAAATTAATCACGCTAGGTAACTGCTTGGCAAATTTCTTGCTTATTTCTAAATGAGATTTACACAAGGAATTACATTTTCTCTTGTAGTTGAACAGAAATGTTAGGTGCCCGATCGGGAAACCAAACTTGATTCATCATGAAATTTTACTTGACCGACATCAATTTTGACTTGACCCTGGCAAGTGGGCAAGTGGAAAATTGTTAGTGTCGAGCCCTGTCATAATGTCACAAGACTAGACGCAGTGCACTCAGGGAGTGCATACCTCCGCCAACACTCAAATTTGTATGTTTGCGTGACCTTGACCATGCCCTTTGACTTTTGACCTTGAAAATGTAATGGGTTCTATTCTAGATGAACACAAAGCTTGAACAACGAAAAATTGGTTGAGATATCTGCAAAATTGTGCGCAGAAGACTGGTGACGAACAAACAAACGGGACCGAAAACATAACCTCCTCCAACTTCGTTGGCGGAGGTAATAATAATCAAAATGTGTTTGCATACCTTCCCCTTTTTCTTCTTGCTCTTCTTTGATTTGGCAACTGTAAACTCCTCCTCAGCTTCCTCCGCCTTCAATTCAGGCTCCGGCGAGACGTCCGCCGCTTTCTCCGGTTCCGAGGCGCCCTCTTTTGGCGCATCCGGTACATCTTCCGCAATCGCAACTGGGGCGGATTCCTCCGGCTGCTTTTCCTCGACCGGGAGCGTTTCGGCTAATTCGGCCATGACGGCTGCGGCGGCGGCAGCCTTCTTCTTTTTGCGGGAGCTCTTGCTGACAGTGTGAGTTGGGGACTCCCCGGCTGGGGGAGTTTGGGGTTTCCCCTTTTCTGGGGATGGGGTGACATCGAATGTCAGGGTCTCTGGTATTTTGCTCTGTGCCTCTTGCTCCTTTTCCTCTTCGGCAACTTCCACCGGCTCATCGCTCGGTTGCTCAGGTTTCTAGGTATAAAGAAGTACAACATTCATAAGTTCTGCTAAAAAAAAATAATTTCATTCTTAATTTGTTTTTGTTGATCAGCATTATTATCACTATCATCATTACTGCCACCACCATCTTAATCCCTACAAGACTGGTACTGAAAAATACTCAGGCAGGAGTCTATGGAGAATACATGTTATTGCAAAATCAGAAGGGGTTAATCATCACCACAATCATCTTTACCGTCCATGTCGTCACCATCATAGTCGTCGTTGTCATCGTCATTTTTATCATCTTCATCAACATCATCATAAAAGCTGTTCTACATTAGCAACCATCTGCATACAAAGAACTGCTCATAAAAAATCTCTTTTCTCCATCATTATCATGGTCAACATTCTTGTCTAAATTGGATACTCACTTCTACAACCTGTTCTTCTTTCTTGCTATCGGGGGCAGGCTGTTCCTGCTTGGCGGGAGCCGACTCTGTGGCAGCAGCAGCCGACTCTGTAGCAACAGCAGCAGCAGCACCAGGAGTAGCAGTGACGGTGCTAGGCTCCTCCTCGGGAGTTTGGTTGGCAGTCCTGCTGCTCTGCTGGTTGTCTCCTGCGCCAGCCACCCTGTGGGGCCTGGGGGAGAGTCTAGCAGGCCCCTGGTTGCTACTGCTTGAGCTGGTGCTCTGCTGCTTATTCTGCTTGCGCTCTTTCTTGGAGATGGGGGTGATCCATCCGTCACCTGAGGGTCAAAGGTCAAAGGTCAAAGGTTAATGAAATGCTGGTTGTCTCCTGTGCCAGCCACCCTGTGGGGCCTGGGGGAGAGTCTAGCGGGACCCTGGTTGCTACTGCTTGAGCTGGTGCTCTGCTGCTTATTCTGCTTGCGCTCTTTCTTGGAGATGGGGGTGATCCATCCATCACCTGAGGGTCAAAGGTTAAAGGTCAAAGGTTAATGAAATGCTGGTTGTCTCCTGTACAAGCCACCCTGTGGGGCCTGGGGGAGAGTCTAGCAGGACCCTGGTTGCTACTGCTTGAGCTGGTGCTCTGCTGCTTATTCTGCTTCCGCTCTTTCTTGGAGATGGGGGTGATCCATCCATCACCTGAGAGTCAAAGGTTAATGAAATGCTGGTTGTCTCCTGTACAAGCCACCCTGTGGGGCCTGGGTGAGAGTCTAGCGGGCCCCTGGTTGCTACTGCTTGAGCTGGTGCTCTGCTGCTTATTCTGCTTGCGCTCCTTCTTGGAGATGGGGGTGATCCATCCATCACCTGAGGGTCAAAGGTCAAGGGTCAAGGGTCAATTAATTAAACATTGAAGGATGATTTGCCCTATTTTTCTGATGATATAACTTCTTTCTGTAATGGCCTGTTCGGGTAATTAAAGTCATAAATGTTGATATTTTACTTCCCCCAATATTAAATTTACTTGCCCTCTTACTTTGAGAAGAGCTAATATTACATTTTACTTGCCCCGGACAAGCAGGCAAGTGCTAGTGTCGAGACCTAGATATACACATACATATTACATACGAATGATTGTACGTGTTGTGTACATCTGATCCTAGATAAACTGTATTCAAATTATTTAATAATCAGAATTAACTTGCTTAAATTAGGGGAAATTTAGGTCAATTAAGGCCCAATCTGCAGCAGGGTACATTGATGTTTTAACTGATAGTTCTGCATTTAAAGGGATCTAGTAACTTTGTTGACATGTGCAAAAAGTGAAAAAATAGTTGGTACAATGTGTATTGTTGTAATCTGATATGTCCACAGCTTGGAAAATAAAGATGCTTTTGTCTTCAAGCCAACATAAAATTCTTGATTTGAGCCACCAGCATTTTGAGTTAGATTTTTACTTGTAGATTTTCTAATATTGTCGCTTTCCCCTATAAAATATTTCTACGCTGGGAAAATAGACTCTCTATCTTACCCCCTCCCATTGTCACCACCATCAAAGGTCATTCCCGCATGACCTTTCTGATCAGGCAAGGCCATTATCTACATCACTTTCCCTTTGTCTAGCACAAATATGTAGCGGTGGTTTTCTCCAAGAAATTACTTATCACAGCAGAATGTGGAACGTGTCCTAGTTGATCATAGCTAATTTTAGATCAGTGCGTACAACAATGCATACACATGCATACATGTACATGACAAAAGGCTGTTTTGTTCGCTTTACGCCTCATACACATACTGTACATTAACATTTATATAAGTGTGTTGACTGTGCTCATTTTTACACTGTTTGAATTTTTTATAAATTTGAAATGTTTAAAGAGAAAGTTGAGTTTTGGTCAAACTGAATTTTAGTAAACAAAACCTGCACTATTACATTACAAACTAATAGAACTTTATAACTTTTTACATAATTACAAACGACTAAGTAAAAAGCCTGTTATCATTCAAAAAGAGCCGTTAAAACTCAAGAGGGCGCTCTCTAAAAAAACTCATTGGTTTCAACCATTTTCATACAAAATTGTGCATACATGTGATGTTTTGTTAAAATAATGATAAAATAGAGATATCATCAACAACTATTGAAAAACCTCTTTTGAAATTTTTTGAAAGAAGTGTATTTAAGCATTTTATGTATTTTCTTAAGAGTCAAGATATCGCCTGGCAAGATGATACATAAATAAAATATTTTGAAATAAAATTTTACAACTATGAATGCATTCGAAAGGGAATGATTCTCATTTAACATGTTTTATTCCATGAACTTTCAAATGGAATTAAAACCAACCAAAACCCTTACAATTTTTTTTTTCCGGGAAGTACCAATACTCAAGTGTACCTTTAATCTTAGTAAATGTATCTACATGTATTTAAATTTTATTCAAAAACAAATCAAAATTCCTTGATACTATTGGTACATTTATAACTACTATTTGTGGATACCATGATTATAAATTCTCATCTTTTAAAAGTAAACTTGTACAGGCAAGTAAAATTTGAAAATTCATGTGTAGGGAAAAAAAATTAATGCGGGGGCTTGGTGAAGCATTTCAAAAAGTAACCTTTGCATCCCCACGCATGCATGGCAAACATTAGACATGGAAATGGAATACTAAATATTGAAACAGATGGTTGTATACCCAGCATTCACTCAGATTCAGTTCGTGATCAATATTCAGACACTACGCTATCACAGGCACATAAATGGGAGGCTACCGGATCAATGGCATTACTGCATACAATGAAGTTGTTTTTAAAGGGATCTAGTAAATTTGTTGACATACTTGATGAAAAAAGTGGATGAATTATTGTGATCTGGTATGTCCTTTGAACAAGTAATGTGTGAAAATTCCATGTTTTAAATGGATATTATAAATATGGCAAAGTAGTGAGTAAAAAATGCAAAGTGAGAAAAAAATGCAAAGTGATATTCGCTACCTCATTGCACTGACTTTGTGTGCAGTTAGAATTATCCAGTGGATAATTAACAATCTGAACTTTTCAATCGTCAATATCTTTCTAATGAAAGGGACATTTGGAAAGAAAACCTGTTCTCAATGCTTCCATGCTTCTATTACTTCTCAGTTTAAAATCAATATTCAGAGACTATTCAAAGGAACAAATAAAAAGGGGGAAAACCCAGAATAGAAAGTGTGCAAAATAATGTAAGGTTATTGGAGCAAGAACATATTGTATTTTGTGTTAAACCCTCTTTAGTTCTAGGTTGTGGAAAGACTATTATTTTAAATATAAATCCATGACCTTGCTTGGCCTACAAGGAGACATGTAATATATGCACATTATAAAATCCATTAATTAGTATTATTAAGGACTTGGAGGAGAGACACACGGCCTATTGTGAAACCTTTGGGTGGGGATGATGTTTCACTGAGCGAAGTGATTTTTATTGATTAATTGAAAATAATATGAATGTGGATTTGAAAACATTTTGAATTAATCAATCAAAATCACTTTGCTCAGTGAAACAGGCTTAACCCATCAAGGACGAGAGCTATTTTAAGGCAAAATTTATCATTGTTTTCCTCTACAAATTGGCAACTCCTAATTTTTGGGGATATTTTAATGACATAAAAATAGGTGGAAAATATTTAGTAATTACAATTAAAGACAAATATGAAGTGACTTTGCCCCACTTGTGACGTCATTAAAACAGAGCTGTATTTGTTTCTATCTGAAGAGCATTTAGTATCGATCCTGAGATGAGTTTTGTAATTGCTGGTTTACTTGGATCTCTGAAGCACATGGAACTTGTAACTTATATAATCATAATATTTAAGCCGCTAGCTCTCTAGTGATGTATAATTCAAGGAATGCAATTTTCTTCGCGTAGCTACTTTAAAGAGATCTACCAACTTTGTCTGAATCAATCAAATTCATCTTCATCTCTAGTAGTTCTTTCATGCCTGGTTGTTTTCCTCTTAGAAATAGAAGTAGAAGACCAGCTTCGCCTCTTCAAAAATATCTTTATTATTGAAATATTTATGATTCAATTTGAACAAATGTTGGGGAACATTTCAACTGAGTCAATTTATACAAATCACACATCTTCTTCTTCTAAAAGAATTTTAAAAGTCTAAATATTCTGAAAGTCCTCAATTCCTCCCTTCGTTCATACCTTCTTCTTGGCCCTCCTGATTCTTCTTGGACGCACCGTTCTCTGAAACCTTCTTGGGCTTCGCCGTGCTACTCGTCACGATCTTTGGCGTGGCTTGCTTGGCCTTCTTCGGCGACGTATTTGCACCACGGTCGGTGCCACTCTGGGTGGCCTTGGCAGGCGGTGCCGTCTTTTCACGGCTCTCTTTTGGTGCTGCCGGCACGGAGCCATTGGTGGTGACTTTCTCGGGTTTCTGCAGTAATACAAAATATTCATGAACTTATAATTACCATGACAGAACTTGTGAAAGTGAACATGAAGGCAAATTCGAACACTTCTTTAAACCGTGAGAAAAGAAAAGAAAATCTTAAGTCACCGAATCCAGGTATGAATGGTGACCTATTAATCTAATTATTGAATTATCATTTGATTTTGAAAATATTGAATTATTTGAGTTCCCATTTTGTCTTACACTGACCACCATAAAACTGACAAAAGCATGGCTGTGAACGTTGTGAACATGACTACATGGTTGACAATAAACAAGTGGAATTTGTAAAAGTAAGCAGATCCACCGTCTGCGAGCATACGCAGTCTTCCCAATCGTTCATGCATAGTATCCAAATTCTGATACTAAACGTCTAAAGTATTACTTAGCAATCGCTCTATCTGAATACATACGCAATGTCCCCTTGCTATGACTGCAGGATCTGTGACCTTCTGCGGAGAATATGGTCGAGAGACCTACATGTACACATCGGCACCCCAAGGTATTTCCGACAGTTTTAGATTTAAAAATCGTACAAATTTGTAAAAACTTTACTCACACATTGAGAAAATAGTGCAGATTTCGATGCAATGATCAGATTTGCAATTTATCAGTTATATTTTAAAATATCGTCTTCAAACGAGAGCGTTATTTTTTGGCTTCACCAGATCGCGGAATTTTTTCAAACCAGCACCCCTCAACTCTCATTGACAATGCACGCAACTCAAAATTTCTTGTGCGATGTTGGCATCATTCCACAAATTTACTCGTAGCAGACGATCTACGCATAGTTTCTCCTCAAAATTTCGACTAGTGCAGTTTCTTAGGGTAGCGCGCATTATCACATGCACGTTTTTTCACAACACACACAACAACAAAAATGTAACGCGGGGTGCCGGTTTTAAAAAGCAGTGCCGATGTGTAGTACACCTACCACACAACATGTCACTCATTGTCAGCAAGAGCGAGGCTTGCCGTTGATATTGCAGCTACAGTGCCACGATCAAAATTTTATGTGAAGGATTATTCCAAGACAACATACAACTTTCGAAGAGCTTTGTTCAACAGTGGCATTCTCTACCAAATTGCATGTACCGGGCCACAATTATCATACACACAACAGAATAGTAAAACTAAAAATGTCTGTAATGCGTGATAAGAAGTCAGAACCAAGGCAATTGATCCTTTCAGTTCACTTTAGTTTCACTCAAGTTTTTACTTTTTTACTAGCGATAATTTAAATACACGGGAGTAAGACTAAGAAACTGCATTAACGCTGGATTAACATTTGGGTGGTTTCCTTCGATAAGCTTTTAAAATTATTATTCGCAAATCATATCCAAATTCCAATATTAAACTAGATCAACAAATACAAATTCAGAACAGTGAGATCGTATCCGAAATCGACAACGTTGCCGATTTCGTCTATGAATTATGAAATCTGCTTACTGCTCTTTCGTTTGCTAACAATAAACAATTGGCAAAACGAATAAAAGACCAACTTAATGTTAACTCATCAATTATGGTAAGTGTAGGTTTTTATCAAACATGCTCACCGTAGTGACTCGTTTTCTACTTCGCTCGAGATTTCCTGTCGTTCGAATCGTCATCGAATCAAACTCGGAGGTTGGGGGCTGGTCATGCGAAATCGAAGATGAACACGAGACAAACAACACGATCACGGCCAAAACCGGGATCCGCGATGTGCGGATCGACGACGCTTAGGACATCCATAATCTCACGATTCGATGTCACCTCGAGAAAGAGAATGAAGTGGTCATTTATGAATGCTTCCAACTTTAAAAATTCGCCAGCTGTTTACAAAACTTGGAGGTTCGACTGCCCCTCTCTTTACGTGACTGGATTATAATTAGACATGGGTGCATAAATGGCTGAATTTGTACACGTACGTTGTGACGCACAAACCTAGTTTATTTTCAGTCTTTGTATTATTGTTGTTTTCATTAGTACAAATATATTTGCCATTTAAGAATTTTTGTTCATGCATAGTTAGATCAAGAAGTGTGTTATAAATGTATTTTAGTATACGTTACCTATATTTCTCTGTATAAATTAGAGAAATTGTGTATTCACAAAAGTCGACATATTAGAAGGGAAGAAAAATAATTAAAATTGACAGATATGAGACTAAAATTTGTATCTGCTTATCTAGTCTCATTCTAAGCCAAAACTTGTCATTATTTTCCAACGTGGATCGAATATAAACAGCAACTTTCAACAGAGATTCAAAGTGTTAGCATGATTCAAAAAGACTCAGGATCAGGAACACATCTCTATTCACAACTATGCCCTTGTTTTATAGATAAATCATGAACTATATCGTTTTCTGAATGCCTAAAATCCTTATAAAAGTCACTTTTACAAGTGTTTGACAAGTACACTTGGTAGGCTACACTTCATTATGATTTGTTTTAATCAAGTAAATAACAAACAATCAATATAATTATTCATAAGTAAAGTGCAACATGAAATACACAGAACTGTAATAAAAAATACAAATTACATAATCAATCAAAACCATTTTCTGTAACATAATACGGGGGAACAAAAAAGAGAAGCAAAGCTAGAAAAAAAAATTTCAATCGGGGGTATCTTATCAAAATGTAACATAGTATAACAATGTAACGAAAATTATACTACTAAAAATGTAGAAAGAAATATAGTACATACAAGAAGAAAAAGAAGAAGAAAACATGACCCACCGAAGATTTTGCAATGCCATGACTAGTATAAACGACTTGCCCAACAAAGGGACAATGATAATAATCATTGTAACAACAGTTGTGAACAGAAAGTAATAAGTCATTTTGGCACATATACATGTATATATCAGTTCTCAACTTAATTATTTCCATTAAACAAAATTAAAACAACAAAAATCGCTATCCATGTTCGGCACAGTTTCATGTATATTGCTATATAATGTTCAGCTGAAATACAAGAAAAATATAATTTGAACGGTTGAAATAATAACTGGTCAAAATTATATAAAAATTAATATGTCTTAATTAAAGTTAATTTTTGAATATGTATTACTTATTCAAAAGAAACTTTGATTAAAACATTTATTTTATATTTATTTTATATTGAGTTTTTTCCATTGTATTCTATTTTTGGAGTTGTTATAAAGAGCATGGAACAGTTTATATTATTGGATTATTTGGCTTATTATTATTAGTATTATATATCCGTTTACTAACCAAGGAGTAATGCATCCGTGTACTTATATTTTCTTCTCATAAATAAATTTCTAAGTCGGCCAATTCATCGATGGTTTAGTACACGGAGGCAATGAGGTATACAGTATCACTATCACTTCTCTCAACTTAGTGAACTAGTTTCATGTTCTAACACATTTGGCGTAGCGTGGTCGGACTGAGTGGGGCACATTTAATGTATTAATCTGTATTTAAAAACGGATTTCCCCTTATTATGTTTTTATTTTATAATTGGAGAAAAACTCATAACTGATTGTGTTTGATATCCTCGTACATGTAGTTGTTTGATTTGTAATAGCGCCATCTCTAGTTAGGGCAATATATTATTAGGCTATACAAAACTTTGTGGGTACCAGTCCTCCCCCCCCCCCCCCCCCCCCCCCTCAACGAGCTTTGCCACTTATAAAAGCCCGGGTTACTCATCATTCGGCTCATATGTTTTTAGAAGGGATCCATTGATAACCATGCACGCGATTTGTAATGGACCTATTCCTGACGTTTGGTAAGAATTATCATAAACACTACTGCCTGGAAAGAAGAATAGTCAAGTTGCGAAACTTTTATTTTCTTTATGTGCATTTTGTGGGCGTCGAATAGGGCCCCGCTGACTTGCGAGCAAATTACCCCAACTCGCGTTGACTAAATATGACAGGCAATCAGTGTCAACATTGACTTATAAAGACATGTTGGTAGATTGGCCCGACAAAAGCACACGGGGCACTGTCTTATTCCATTATTAAATGTATACTCGTTTAATAAGGTGCAAAATCTGCAAATATTAAAGGATAGTTGAGTTTTGTAGAGAGGGCGCTAGACTACTTATTTTTTTGTGTGAGGTAATGAAAAACTGAGTGTAAAATTTGAAAGAGCGCATAATATTTAAATAATAAAATCATCTTTGTTTGATCAAAATCGGTTCAGAGACGGCTGAAATATCCATAAATATAACAATTTGTAATAAAGCTGGGCCCCGGGTTTATTAGAGAATTTTGAACCAGCCGTTAAAAATATAAAAAAATGCTTCCTCTTTTCAAAAAGTTACAAAATAGGTATTTAAATAGTTGTTGGTTATTTCTCTATCTAATCACTATTTCAACAAAACATCACATGCACAATATTTTATTCAAAATGGTTGGAACCGATGAGGTTTGAATGATAACATGATCTTTACTACGTCATTTGTAATTTTGTGTTCCTTTCTAGTTATAACTATTAGTTTGTAATGTAATGATGCAGGTTTTGGTGACTAAAATTCGTTCACCAAAACTGTACTCTCCTTACCAGAACTCAACTATCCCTTTAACTAAATTCAAAGCCACAGTGCATGGTGTGATGAGCAAAAACTTTGTTGGAGCTGGCGAGGCGCGAAAGGGGGGGGGGGTGGGTGGGGGTGGGGGTGGGGGGGGGGGGGGGTCAAGAACTGGAGTGTCCCAGAAAAATATCACTAAACTTGTAGCCATTGTATTATACCGTAATGATATATTTAGAGGCTCTATAGCCCGCCTTTATTGGTGTAGCTACAGGGGGGAGGGGTAGGGGGCACACGCCACTATAAATATTTGACAACATATCAATAAACAACATAATTTATAAAGGGCCAAGTTGAGTTTTGGTAATTTCCAAGTGCCCCCCAACATCGATTGTATCGGGATTTGTTGATTCAGTTCCATATGAAAGATCATCGAAAAAAACATGGGATATATTATAATTTCCATTCAAATGCCTCTAATTGTTGTTGAATTTTGCTTCAAAATATCATTATAAAAGTGGTTGACGCCCGGGTATCACTTTTTAGAACCGCTAGTGCGAGGCACTAGCGTTCTATGTCTCTCCTAAAAAAGACTGAACCAAATATTGTGTGCACGCATTATTGTGCTTAAAACTATACATATGATACGGAACTTACAGATTTACTCTCCAATATGGATCAACTACCGGGTGATTTAGATTATGATTTTCCTTCATTTCCGTTCCGCAAAAAATCAGTGATATATGGCCTCATGGACCAGTCTCTCCGTGTGTTAGCAGCGGGACTGTGAACGAAAGGCTGAACGAATGCGAAATGTGGGCTTGCGAGTTGCGTCAACGGCAGTGGTTGGAGTCATAATTCTATTGGTTGCGATATACACGTAACTACCGTTAGTATACCGCACACAGTGACTGCACTACAGTCCCGTATTACCGCACACTGCACTATACAGTCCGTTATTAGGACCTACAACGCTAGTGCTTCGCGCCGAGTTAATTTGACACTTCGAGTTGTAACGGCTCTTTTGAATGATAACAAGGGGTTTTACTTTTTCGTATGTAATTGTGTATACTTTTCGAGCAATGGTGAAGTTATATACTATAGTTTGTATCGTATCGTGGTTACTAAAGTTAAGTTTGACCAATACTCAACTATACCTTTATAAGGGATTATTCTTTAATACAAAAGATACATAGAAAACATTTTGAGGTCAAACCACGCTATGCTGCTGACCCCCCCCCCCCCCCCCCCCCACTCCATATTGTCTTTAGCCAATAATAAATAGCCTATACTATAACGTTCTGATTAGGGTAAGTCTTATTCAAGTGAATTTATCCCCTAAATAATTGCCTTTTAAACTTGTTTACTTTCATTGAAATGTTCATTGAATCAGTAGGCCTATAATTCAATCAGAATGATGCATAGTCCATAGATAGTACTAGACGAATCATCCATCTCGTTCTGGAGGGGTCCCTTTAATATTATGGACGTATACTAATCCCTCCATCACGATAGTGAGAAAACAAAAATCGTCAAGACCCTCGAAACATTGGCTGATTTTTCGGACTAGGATAATACTAGCATGCATAGACAAAAGGGCAATTCCACGCCAAATGAGCAAAAGTGGAAAATCAATGACGATAATTTCTGTCTTGTTAATTTTTCCCGATTATTTTTAATAAATCATTGGGATCCACATAATGATATCTTCAGTTTAACATGATAAAAAAAATAATGGGCGTCTCCTGATAGGAGAAACAGACACCATACATGAACCCTATACACATGGGACTATCACAGTGACAATTTTCTTTCATTTTTTTTGGCATTCCTTTCTGGTATTTTTCTGTTTTAAGGTACCAAATTGGATGGGATTGATATCACAATGTGTGTTCAGGTGATATTTTCATCTTAGTTGAGAGCCCTAAACTAAAGTATATTCTTAATGAATCAAAAACTCTGTCCTTCCGTTAATGTCCTTCCCGTTACCGAAAACAGTTGATCACTTAACTTCTTGTAATTAAATATACCAAAAGACATACTTTTTTTTCAAATAAGTGTTGTAATTACTCTTGAACATTAGGGGAATGGACTATGAGTCAATGTCGATTGTAACATAATTTCCCTCTAACATCACAGAGATTGGATCATAACTAACGAACTTGAAATCCATGTCCGTTTTGCCGTCCTTCCGTTACCGGCCTCATTAGTGTCCATATCTAATAAACGTAATGTAGCACAAATAAATAAAAAATAGGAAATCAAAGGTGTCCCACCAAGAGTCTCATAAATTTAATTTACAATGATGAATCATAAGCAGGATCCCCTGGAATTATTGATTTAATTCAGAAATATGCGTCTGAATGGTCCTTCCGTTATCCGTGGAATTGCCCCAAATGATTGATGAAGAAAGGGGAGTCTAGACAAAAAGGACTAGATGACAAAGTCGCTCCCAACTGACGTACTAAAGATTCAGGGCATGAAAGCCATTTTCAATTTTGGGAAAGTGGCTAAACGTGGTCGAGATGGATCCGGAAAGTGCTACGATGATCC
>JBAMJV010006711.1:0-45000 GCA_037951105.1 Echinarachnius parma
GTACGATGTCTGCGGTATCTTTGCATAGCAAGTCACATATTCGCCGGGTATAATTGCGATGATGTTGGGGAGTGAAACAAAAGTAAATCGCACGGCTTCCCGTGCATACAACCTAGTGTCCATACGGACGCCTTACGGGACTCGTATAAGGACATCGCAAGATACTCTTACGATAACCTTTGAAATCTTACAATTACCATACGAATTGAGTGGCCCAAAATTCACAAAATCGTACAATATTCGTAAAAAGGCTACTGTGTCCGTGCTGGGCGCGTGAAGTGCCCTTGCGGTGCCCGTGTGATGCCCTCTTCGACGTGTCTACGGGCTAATGGCCAGCACAAATCGTACCATGCAACGGCGACCCCGTGCGGCCCCTGTAAGATTCCCGCAAGATTTCTCCTAAACGTGGCATCGGACGGGCGTCCTTATCCCGAATCGGAAACATTTGTGACGAGGCATAACCCAACTTCCCGAAAACCGTAGAAAATCCGCGTATGTAGAAAAGCCGTGTGGCACCATGTGCATTTTTGACCTAGGCATGCGCGGGGGAGATGGGGGGGGGGGGGGGGGGGGGGGGGGGGGGGGGGGGGGGGGGGGGGGTGGGGGGGGGGGGGGGGGGGGGGGGGGGGGGGGGGGGGGGGGCGGGGGGGGGGGGGGGTCGTTAACAAAGACCGATCGTTGCCCGAGACCACTGGTTAAAAAAGTGGACCTTTCTGATATGTTTTCTTTTTGGCCGTCAAGGACAAAAATGAAGGCCAATTCATGATGGTCTTTGTGAATCAGAAACTGTGAAAATTGTGTAACTGTTTTTGTGTCAACAGGTGCTAGATTCTTCCCCCACGTTTCCCGGGAAGAGAACGATGCCAGTCAACAAGGAAAACCTTCAGAGATATGCTTGCCTCTTAAGCAAGTTCATCATCGTCGCCATGGAAATAGCGATTGTGAAATCCTTAGGGGTGTTGCTTCCCGAGATGACCGTGATATTTTCATCGAACGAAAGGACACTTGGGTTCATCAACAGCATGCCGTGGACATTCCTTTGCTTCGCATGTAAGATGATCTGATTTGTATACAGTCTTTTGGGGGCTAACATTCCAATCGGAAATATTTATTGATTTGTTAACTCATTCTGAACCGATTGTGATAAAATAAAGTTTGTTTTATCAATAAAATTACATGCTCTTCCAAATATTACACTTAATTTTCCATTACCTCACACTAAACCAAAACTGTATACTATCTCTTGAATGGTTTCTAATCAAAATGTTAGGTCTGTTTAAAGAACTCGTTTAACAATTTTATAAAGAAACCAATGGCTTTCCATAATGTTTACGTCCAACTTAGTGTTACGTTAGAATTAGGATCCTTGTGTAACACTCCCAGTTGAGCATTCTCTAGTCCAGTTCGGTAACTCGCGTTACAAAAAAAAAGACATGGGAAACAATTGAGTAAACCTACATAGTGAAAACCACCATCTGAAAGGTAATCCTGGTCAAATACTTAATGTGGTAATTTGACATTTGTACGTGTCCTATGAGTTAGTATTGAAATAATTTCCAAACTAAACCTTTTAAAGGGATCTAGTAACTTTGTTGACATGTGGAAACAGTGATGAAGGGTTGATGCAATGTATATTGTTGTTATCTCATTATGTCCACAGGGTATTGTGTGAAAATTTCAAGTCAAATGGACATTGCATGGCCAAGTAATGAGCGAAAATGCAAAGTGATATTCACTGACTCACTACACTCACTTTGTACACGGTAAGAAAAACTCCGGGTGAGTTTTTCTTATCTGAATACTTCAATCGTACATATATTTGTAACGAAAGGGAAATTTGCAAAACCGAAACCGGTCCCATGATTTTATTGTTAATACGAATACAACAAGGTATAATGGCACCGCTAGAATTAAAATTTTATTTTGAGGATTTGGACAATGTTACTAAGTCCCTTTAAAAAAAAGTTCGGAAACTCAAGTATGATCGATTATATATCTTTTCTTATGAACTCATGTTGGTTATAGTAGGTATCACTTGAAAGGGAATATATTCCTCTTTAAAATGATACCAAATTCGTAAGCATCATGAGTACGGGGTATGCGCAGGATATTTGAGAATGGGGGAAGGTCAGAAGTGAAAATATCGCAAAATGAGCCAACAAGCTTCAGACGGAAGGTCTGACTCTCATATCACGGTTTTCTCAAGTTCAAATTCTTTCGACGATGAAAACCCTAAACAATAAGGAGATACTGTTTGATATGGTATCAGAAGTAAGCCTGTTTTATTATCTTTTCAATGACACATCACTAATGATTATGACAGACGGGTAGGTACAATAGAGATGAATATTGGGGAGGATCGACACCGAAATGTTACATAATGAATTGATTGTGTGAAATTGAAAGCGTTGCACCCAAAAACGACTTTTTGTGGAGATATCTTAGTACTTTACTTTACATAATCATAATGAAGTTCAACATCATGTGGAAGCGTGTTAATTTTTCAATAAAATGATGCCCCATTCGTAATGGTTTTGTGAATGAGGTGTGTGCAGGCAGTATCTCTGAATGTATGGGAATCAAAATGGCTGCTGCAAAGTGCACCGTTTTGCCGTTTGATATGTGCTAAACAGGGCATACCTATACGGTCAAAGAGGGCGCTAATATGCCAGTTCTGGCCAGTTTGCGTAGGTTTAGGGAAATTTGATGCATTTCCAATACATCAAGTATGAGAGTTTTCCTTTACTGCGCACACACATTCAGCATAATCATTACAAATGAGATATCAAATTAAAGATAAATTAACGAGCTTTCCGATAGTGTTTAAATGTAATGACGATAGAGTTATGATTAATAAAACAATATCTTACCGGAATCTTGAAACAAGAAGCCACGGTATTAAATTCATAGCGATAATGCGCCCCCCATATCCGGCTTTACTGCACACACCCCGATAGCATAATTATTACAGGTGAGACATAATGTTAAGGAAAAATAAAAATGCTTTCACATGATGCTGAATTTACTGATGATTATGCAAGGCAAAACTAAGAAACATCTCCTCCAATAGTCGATTTTCGATGCAACACCTTCAATTTCACAAAATGAAATGCATTTTGCAACATTTCACTTTCGACCCTCCCCCATATTCAGCTGTACCATACTTAACCTGCTAATAAAATCGTTACGGATATGATCGTATTGAACAGATAGGCAATTGGGCTTTACAATGATACCAAATTTGATGGGTTTAAATCATTTGAAAACGCTACAATCTTCTATACAACTTGATCATTAAAAAAATACGACACAATTTTCCCAACTGAATACTCTCGGCCCATTTTGCGACATTTGACTTCTGACCGTCCTCCATTCTGAAACGCACTGCGTATTACCTGATTTGAAATAAATGACAAATCATGTACCATTTTAAAGAGACCTAATCATGCAATGCAATGACACTAAAAAGAAAAAATACAATTTTACAATAAGAGTGATATAATCGATCAAAGTTGAGTTTCCGAACTTTTTTTGAGGGGTTTATATAAATTAAAGGATGCAGAAGTATCGGTAACTCGTGCTACGGTAACTCACGTTACATTTTGTCCGGAGGTTTTGATTCATAGAAAATATACTTTAGGACACACAGACAGACATTTTCATCTGAAAAGAGCTGTGATATCCAATCATCCAATTTGGTATCTTGAATGAGGAAAATACCTGAAAAGTTTGAAAATATGTAAAATATCTAGATATTTGCACAGGGTAGTCCCATGTGTGGCGCTTCATGTATGGTTTTTGTTTCTCCTATAAGGAGTCACCCGAGAATTAAACACAATTATGTAAACTGAAATATATAATTATACGATCATGATTTATGAATAAATAATCCAGAAAAAATAAATAAGATGTGAAAAAGAGCCAATTGTTTTGTGTTCAGTTCATGTCCACCTTCCCGTGAAAATGCACTAATACAGACTTCTTTGAAGGTGTATTTGTGGACATACAAAATAAGTTCATTAAAAAATATAATTGTTGGTACTGGATACACACCTCCTGGTCAATCTATTCAATTATTTCAAGAGTCACTTTCTTTATTAATAAAAACAAATAATTCGGAAAATAAACAAGGGTACTTGATGGGAGATTTTAGTATTCATTTATTGAATGCATTTTCCACTGCGAGTGTTAATGAATTGTTATTCTTTTATGGTAAATTCTATGTTTCATTTGATTCATATTCCGACCCGGATCACTCAGTCTACATGTACATCGCTTGATATCATACTTACAAATGATTTAGAACATATAGTTTATGGTATATTATTAGCAGATTGCGTAAGTGAATAATGAATTAAATGTGGGTCCCACATTTATTCAACACTTTAAGACACAATTTATATAATGCCTACACTTTTTTCGAAAATACACCAAAGATGTTTTTAAATAGTTAAAGGGATCTAGTAACTTTGTTGACAAGTGCAAAAAGTGATGTGTGGTTAATAAAAATGTGTATTGATGTGATCTGATATGTCCAGAAAGTAATGTGTACAAATTTCATATTAATTGGATGTTATTTGGCCGAGAAATGAGCTAAAATGCAAAGTGATATTCACTTACTAATTGCACTTACTTTGTCATGCACGGCTGGAAAGGTCCAGTGGATAATTTCATATCTGAGCACTTCAATTGTAAATATCTTTTGAACGAAATGGAAATGTGAAAAACCGAAACCGGTCCCAAGCTTTTGTGTTAATACAAATAAAACAAGGTATGAGGGAACCGCTAGAATTTCAATTGGATTTTGAGAATTTGGATAATGTTACTAAGTCCCTTTAAAGGGATAGTGCAGTTTTGGTAAAATTTTAGTTACCAAAACCTGCACCATAACATTGCGAACTTACAAACAATAGTTATAACTTCACAATGCTCGAAACGTATACAAAATACAAACAACTAAGTAAAAAGCCTGTTATCCGATCGAATATATTCTGCCATTAAAATTGTATGCTCTTTCAAAATTGACGCTCAGTTTTTCATTACTCACAAACAAATTATTTCGTGCAGCGCCCTCTATACCAAAACTACCCCTTTAATGATCCCTCTATTGAATCATTATTTTTTTTTAAATATAACATTCACAATTTGTTTTAAAAAATGGTGAGACCAATCAGTTTTCATAGAGCGACCTCTTGTATTTTAACGGCTGCTTTTTTTAATGATAACGGCATTTTAACTTAGCCGTTTGTAAATTTTTTCTACATTTCGGGTATGGTGAATTTACAACTAACAGTTGTATTCACTGGCGTAAATCTGTCCGGAAATCACAATGCATTGGGGGGTCGAGCAATTGTTCACAAACGGTTTGTGAACAATTGCTCGACCCCCCAATGCATTGTGCTTTCCGAACAGATTTACGCCAGTGGTTGTATTGATATGGTGCAAGTTTTTGTTACGAACAATAAGTTTACCAAAAATGTATTTTCTCTTTAACATTTAAAACAAAAATTATCAAAGAGACTTCAAGTTATTAAAGTGAAATTTATGTGGAAAGTTTCAAATATTTGCATTTGGACTCTTGAACATTTTTAATTCTGAAGCTACAGATGCCTTTCCATAAATGTTAAGTCCAACTTAGTGTTAAGTTTGACTTGGGATATTTGTGAACACCCCCAGGTATATTGATATGAAAACAGCCGTCTAACTTGGCTGTTACTAATTATTTTTCTACCTAATCCACTTTCTTTTTACACGACACAACTTGGACAAATCTTGTACTATTCAATGGAAATCCTAATTTGCTCGAATTTTCGCTTGTGGGTTTCTTGGATAAATGGTTGCCCTTTCATTCAATCCACACTGATGCCTTTGAATACTTTCCCTTTGAGTTTGAGGGTAACATTCTGTTGGATGGGGCACTCAAATGGGCAGGTACAAACGTAGTAATTAGTATTATGTTGCATTTGAAACAGCTCCAATTGTTGCCTACATTATGAAGTCGGGGAGAGTTCAGCCGCGTATTCTGGCAGCCATAGGCGCTTTACTGTCATCATTAAGTATCACCGCAGCAGGCTTCGTCTCATCAATAACCACACTAGGATTCTGCTTTGCCATGACGGGTTAAGTATTGAAAATACAGTTATACCAATTACTAAATAACTCAAATAACGCCTCAAACACAAACACACATTGAACTGTATTGTAAATATTGTTTTGTTTTAGTTTCATATGCGAGACATTTTCAAATGTCATACGCACAAATGTTTTGTAGCGCTTTTAATTGATTATATTTGTGTTTATTTGTGTGTGTGTGCATATCTGGTCAATACAAATAAAATATATTTATATATTATATGACCTATATAGATACTGGTGTGCGATTGGTCAAAATGCTGTCACGTGACCATCGCTACAAGGATGAGAAGCGTTATATTGATCAACATGACGTAAATTATGTCATACCATTAGATATAACGCCGTTATTTTGACTGGTATGACGTAATTTACGTCACAATGGGTGTGTGAAGATGAACAATTTTGCGCGTATTAGCATCCTAGCACGCGCAGCGTTGTCAAGCTTTCTACGGAGATTGCGCGATCCGAAAGTAAATTTGAAAGGAAAGTCGAATAAAGAAGCATTTTGCGCAGCATTTCGTTAACAACACGTCTGTTCTACTGAAAGGGTTTTGATTTAATTTAATGATTTTCCCTTGTCCATAATTTTATTTCAACACCAAATTTCTATTTATCTTGATTTGTATCTATATAGAGTACAGAAGCCATGACGTCATAAAAACACTTTTTTAGAATTTTCAAATTTGGACTTCATTTTCAGAAAGAGCATAACAAATATTTGTCCAAATACCGAAAATCAAAGCAATAGGTTACGTATTGGCTGAGATATGCCCGTCCGAATGAATTTTACTTCAATGAGCAATCAGTGTTATAGTGCACTGGTTCATAAATTTATGAACCAGTGCGCTATAACACTGATTACCCATTGACAAAAAGAAATCATTCGGATAGGCATAGCTCAGCCAATATGTAACATATTCCTTTGATTTTTGGTATTTGGACATTATTTGTTATGCTCTTTCTGAAAATAAAGTCCAAATTTGAAAATTCTTAAAGGAATATTTATCACATCATTTACGACATCACACTTCACCACTCTATAGGTCATCATAATATAACAGATATTGACTTTTTCCTTCGGGAACCATATAACATTTCATTTCCCTTGGGGAGTTATATTTTTGTCTCGGAATACTATATATAATGTCCCTCGACAAAAAAAACTTCCCTCGAGGATCTCAAATGTTATATTGCCCCTCTAGAAGTCAATATCTGTATAGTATGTATCTACATAATTATTAGAATTATGTATATTATTATATTATTATATAGATATTTATAACATCACACTAGCTTATTTCAATGTACATGATGTAAGTTTTTTTTAGATAATAAAGAATTGAACATGAGATCTTTTTTTATATTTATTGTCAATTAGGGTGAAGTTCGTGGGTAATACAAATGCTTACCCAAATAACTATGGTCAGGGAATAAAAACAATTCTCCTAATCACTTAGCCCTAACATCAAACATAGATTTAGGTTGGAACTGAGCTAAAGCGGATTTATGATATGGCCCCTACATGGTATTATATTCCAACTTACAGTTACTGTGTTTATTATTGTTTTGGTTGTCTCGATTATAGGTATTGGCCTGTCTGCCGCTTGGTTATCTGCGAAAATCATACTCAACGATCACTTCAAAGAGCGCTTCGTGTTGATGAATTCAATCGCTAACGTCGGTGGCACGGTCGGAGGCCTAGTTGTTCCCATCATTGTAGAGAGATCTCTGGAAGCATATGGATACTCGGGCGCGATGCTCATCTTAGGTGGGATCAGTTTGCATGTATCCTACTGCGACAACCACAAGCGGAATCTGTGGATCAAGCACATGGAGCATCAGTACCTTCGGGGCCAGAAAACCAGGAACAGGGTTCAACTGCTCCTGCAAATGGCGAAGGAACATCTTTATTGAATGATGACCCCGAAAACAAGGCGGGCGGAAGCAAAAAGCGAATGATTTCCTCAGGCAAGAGAGGGGGTGTTGACTGCGACGGCCATACCAATGCGACCTTATCGAGGGTAATCTTGCGGTGGATCCGAGGCACCATTTTATTTAGCGAACCACGTTTCTGTATCGGAGTCTCGTACACCTTCCTCGTCTATTGTGGAGTAAACTCGTGGTTTCTGTTTCTTGTGCCGAGTGCAGAATGGCGCGGGATTCCCAGCTCACAGGCAGTCTTCCTCGCCACACTGGGATCTACAGGCGGCATGATGACACGAGTATGTTTTATCATCATGCTCTACTTTGAAGTCAACCCGGTGGTTCTCGGCGGAATATACAGTTGCCTCTGTGCAGGGACCTTTTTTATCGAGCCCTTTATAACATCATTCCCCGCCATGTGCGCCATGGCCTTTATTCAAGGCTGGTGTATTTTCTCATGTTCCATTTCCGGAGCGGCTTTCCTTAAGTATTCAGTTTCTGACGAGAACTTCGCAGTTGCCAGTGGCTACGTTGGTTTGATGGCAGGAATAGGAGGCAGTTTAGGGCCATTTATTTCAGGTGAGTTAACCCATTCCTTTTCGAGATTCTGAAATCCACATCGGCTTTGTGCATTGCCCACTAGGTTTTCGCAGGCCTGTATTCCAAGTTGCTTTCAGTAAAACAAGAAGGACGATCCTATGTGTATTTTTTTCCAGCCAAACAAAAACACAACAGTTCAGATAAAATTAATAATCATCCAGTAAATTATTATAAATCTGAACACTTCAATCATACATATCTTTTTAACGGAAGATAAATTTGGAAAACCGAAAGCTGTTCCATGATTTTAAATGTAATGCCAATACAATCAGTCATGTGAAAACCAGAGTTCCACAGTAGTTTTTCACACCTTTTTTTAAATTATCATTATTATAAACAGGAATGATCAAAGTTGCCACCGGATCGTATACGTTCACTTTTGTCTTCCTTGGTGCCATTTTCTGTGCGATGACATTGACTGCAGCTTGCTTTTTGTTTGCCCTCCGTATTCGGGATGATGCTACGAAGTAGTGGGAGCTCCTAGTGGATGTGATGTTTGACCAATGAGATATGCCTGTCCACATTGGTTTTACCATGGACAAAAATATTACATTTCTGTACACGTATTGTTGAGAGCCTCATAATAACCAAGGATAACATGAAGAAAGCAGGACTTCTTATACCTCCTTGTAATGACGCTACGCATTATACACTAATAAGGCTGGGCGCCTCCATTATTGTCCCGTCGACATACGACTGTTCAGAGCATGATGACGTCATGCAAATGACCTGCGTATATATTCTGAAGTTAAAATTTATTTTATCTACGTCAGTGTAATTTTTAGTGACGTAGATATGACGTAGATACAATGAATTTAACTTAAAATCGTTTTCAGAATACACCCCCTCTACCTCTTGTTTAAAGGAACTGTCCGCCATTTGCAAGCCAAATTTCAAACGTTGCGAGGTTATTGTCTTATACGAAAGAAATATCATTTAACAGCATGCCTGATAAAATTAGGGCTTGAAATCTGTTTTTCGTGGAGTTATAGACCTCAAAATAATAAAACAACACAGCGCGTTTAACTGTGCATTATACGAGTATTGTGCGAAATTCGCTCACAGCGCATTCCACGGAGTATCACGTTGCTGCGCGTGACACTACGTGACCCGCGCACATATTGTGATCGAACAACGGCGTAAGCGAATACTAAACAAAATAACCAAATCTCGCTAAAACTGACTACATGTAATTGTATATTCTTCATTTTCGAGACCTATTCCGAGATATACCTTTACAAATGTCGGCTTCACAATACCTTTACAAGAATAAGTACAATATTGTTGTAATATTATGCGTTAATAAACAGTTAAACTCCTTTATTGACCGATATATAATGTAGTTTGGTGGAGGGGCGCATTCGTTTTTCATTCGTAGAATCCAAATTACTGGGCTGTTCGATCTGAATTTTTGTGTGCGTGTTACATTCATCCTCATCCGTTTACTGGAAACTGTTCAGACGATTTGTAAAAGGCGGACAGTCCCTTTAATGGGGTGTTGACGCCTTTTTGACATTATTGACCCGAGTCCCGGGTGGTCACTCTCGAAAGTACTACCCACCCGTCTCCATCAACGTCTGAAATGGACCCTAACTAGCGAATCGCATCTTCTTATGTTTACACTCCTAGATCATGTAAATGAAGTGATGCTTTGAAAACCTACCCTTAATTGCGCAACGTCGAATATGTGCGATGAGCGCTGAAAACCACCCCTTTTTAAGGAAAACGTCGACGACGCTGAATAGCTGAAAAAGATAGCCTGACTACGCCTTTTTTTGGACGCGGGTGCGTAGCCAATCATACTGGAAGTGACCCCTCGGGACCCGAGTTCACATCAATCCCATAACTGATAAGTCTGGCTCTAACATTGTTCAAGGAGCCTGAGGTACAAGATAATTGTGAAAGCTCCAATTAATTTTGACAAATTATGAACGGATCACTAAAAACGCTTCCCCGTGTGCGGGAAATGTCTAGGGCCCCGTTGCAGAAAGAGATACAATCGATTGTAAGTTACGATTGATCGTAAGTCAGAAAATTTACGCGTTTCAACCAATCAGATTTGCGCATCTAGAACACGTGATCTGACTTACGATTAATTGCAACTTACAATCGATTGTATCTCTTTCTGCAACGGGGCCTAGGTATGCTTCCTGCTTGTGACTTCTTATTAACATTGCAAATCCCTCTTTACATGTAGTCAGTTTAAGCGAGGTTTGGTTATTTTGCCTAGTGTGCGGTCATGCTATTCTTATTTGTGCGCGGGTCACGTAGCTAGCGCGGGTCACAGATGGGTCACGTATAGCGTTATGGTACTTCGTGGAATCCGTGTACGAACTTCCTCACTGGGTGAATATACATATAATGCACAATTAAAATTGGACGACGGTTTATTAGTTTTAGGTCTATAACTCCACGAAAAAGAGATTTCAAGCCCTAATTTTTTCAGACATGCTATTAAATGACATTTTCTTTCAGATAAGACAATAACCTGAGCAACTTTTAAAATTTGGCTTGCAAAAGAGGGAATGTCCCTTTAATGATAACAGAGGATTATGTGGGTAAAGCGACTTTTAACGGGGGATGCAAAAATTGGATGGAAACAGTATTTCAATTATTTAACTAAAGATGTTGGAGGAATTTTGATATTTTATAATAATGCAACCATGTGTATAATTTTTTATCTGAATTAGTATTACCAGCATTTTAAAAAGATATATATGTTGGACGTTTGAATGGCCACGAAAATATTTTTGTTTAAAAAAAATACTTATAAAAGGAATGAGATTTTTTATAATAATATATTTGTTTATATTGATGGTCATGTTCCTTTCGATGAATTTTTTTTTTTTTTGTATGTATAAGTTGCATCATATTGTTGATGGGGAAGGCAATAATAATAAATCAAATGAGGAACTTCAAAGAAAGGGTTTAAATACTTCAGAAATTATTAAAATACAACGTATTTTTCTTGGCATATCCCCCCTTCATGGAAGCAATTTTTGAATAAAAATACTCACTCAAATATAGATAGGGAACTAGATATGGATTTTATTATTTTGTAAAAGGTATATTTGTTAGATCAAATAACCTCAACAATTATATATGCATTTTTATTAAATACGAGATTAGAAAAATCACATGCAGAACAAAATTTAGAACAGATTTATAATATTAATGGGAAAGATATACAATTGATATTTTTAAGACTTAGAAAATGCACATTGAATAGTAAGCTTAGAGAATTTCAATCTAAAATGATTTGTATAATATTATATAATACTAAATTACATTTATATACATTTTAAATGGTTATTAGTAATTTATGTTCTTTTTGTAGTAAATATGAAGAAACTTATGAGCATTTACTTTGTCTTTGGGAGAAAGAAAAACCAATCTAGGAAGAGTGTGGGAATTTATTTAATTTATTAGAGATCAAAATTATAGATCGGAAAGGTATTCATGTAGAGATATTCATGTAGGAATAGTTGAGTTGAATACAGGGAAATTAAGAAAAGATTACTAGGAAATAAAGAGGAGGAAAAGAAATTCGCAGGGGATCGAGGTACATTATAATATAATTTTAGAAAGTGGGACAATTTAGTATAGCTTAATCGTGCAGAGCACAATATGGAAGGCGAAATATTTTAGAAGCAATGCAGTGAACATAAATGGTATAATGGTCGAAATCCTCACAAGATGGTATTCCGGTGTAGGCATGTTACATGTAGAAGAGTGTTTGGGTGTCTGCGCACGCGTGTGTCTGTGTGTATGTAAGTGTTTGTATATGTGGTTTGTCTATGTGGGAGGGGGGCAATAATTTATCCCCTTTTTTCCCCCTTTTTTTTTCTTTTTGTTTAAATATATACATCATGCTTTCTTCATTCATGCTGATCAGTATTGTCAATAATTTTGTAATTATTTGAAATGGTTATACACTTTTATTTGATGTAAAAGTTAGTTTGTGTTTGATCTTATTGAGAGGAAGACGGTCCTTGCGGATGTCACAAAGGTGCCGGATCATTCTGTTAGGGACCTATCATTTTAAAGTAGTGTCGCGGCCCTCCGTCCCAGATGTTATAGGTAGCATCCCCGAGCGGTAAGGAGCTGGACGGGGGCTGCAACTTGCTTTTAATTGCTCCTCCATCGATGATGTTGTTGGAAACCTGACGTGGAGTTCCTTCCAAAAGATAAGTTATAGGTTCGGGGAGATAATATCAGTGTTTGATTGTGTATTATATTCAATACTCCATAATTTCTATTTCCAGCACTTTAACCCACACAATCACTTTCAATTCAAACACATTAAGTTCAATTAATAAATGTCCACAAATGGTATTTAAGTGGAACTGGTTCTTTCCAGTATATAAAGTTTAATTAAAAACAACTACTATATAAATCATAGTACACGCTTCATGTCCCCTAAGACGCCACTTCTTACAGCCAACATTTCTAAGTATCAACTTTTATACTTAGTTATTTCTTATCGACACCAAAATGTTTAAGTATAAATTTCTATACTCTATTTATTTCAAACTATGGCCGAAATTCTCTAAGTGTCACTCTTTGGACATAACTTTTTGTTCAACCCAATTGAGCCTGATTGTTTGTACTAAAAATAACAGAGTCCCACAAGGTGGCCAGTAGTTGACCTCTGGCTTTGCATGCATACAACGGTGAGTCTTCATCAGATTGAAGTAATGGAAACGGGTATTTGATTTGTCTTTGCAGAAATAAGAATTGTCTTTGAAGCGGATATTCTATTTATCTTTGCAGAAGAATTGTCTTTGAAGCGGATATTGTATTTATCTTTGCAGAGAAGAGGTGTCTTGTAATATCGTCAGAGTCCCTCGTTGCCGTCTAATATCGTCCCATTCCCTCTGTGCTTCTAGTATCGTCCAACTCTTCTTCCTTCCAGCTCCTAAGTCCGGCTGCTTCCTTCCTGATTTTCTTCCCGAGTTTCTCCTAAGTCCAGATCCTTTCCTCCCGAGTTTCTTCTAAGTCCAGATCCCTTCCTCCTGATTTTCTTCAGAGTCCTCCATCGCTGGTTGTATGCATGGTCAGCCTTTGGTTTCTTAAACATTGCCTTTTATAATAAATTTAACACAGGGCTCTATGGCCAATATGGGCACCCACTAAAATTATATAGGAGCCACACCCCTCCTCCCTTCTAATTGGTTGGAGGTCACCCACCAAAGGCAAAATCCCCTCCCATCCCATTGCTTATTGGTCGATATTATTTTGGATCCAACGGGATTGGTTTATATCTTACAACACAATTATAGTAGGAACATATTTCCACTGGTCTCTATACAAAATTAACTCTCCCACTATCAATTATTTCAACTTACACTAACCAATACATATGCCTTATACACAATATCAAATTACTCGACATCGAATGTCCTGATATAAACAAAAGTCACCGGAAAGAAGGGTAATAATAAAAGGAAAAAGTTGTATAAAGGTGGAGTAATTAGGGAAAAAGAAATGGTCAAGTACCGAACCAGGGTTCACGAGAAGTAGAATTTGTGTGAAAGGAAAGTTAAAACAAGAACGGGGTTGCCAAAGCAAGGGTCATCTACGAAAGAAAGAGGAGAAGGGGAGAGTTGGGCACAGAAAAGAAAGTTTGCGTTCGGAGAGAAATAACGAATAAGTTAGGTATGTCAAATATCTGATAAAGTCCAGACCAGTGGAGGGATGCCTACACTTTCAAAACAATACTATTCCTATGTCCTTCAATACTTTAAAGTTACTCTCTGCCTTTGCTTGTAACGAAATTGTGGTTCGTTACAGTAGGATAGCTGACAATAATTCATTAAAACTAGAGAGTTTTGGCCTGGTCAGTTTATCATTAAAATGCATGTTTGTGTTGTAAGACGTACTTCTATGTCTGTAATTGTCTAATTTGGTGTGATTGGGGATGGGCCAGTGAATTTGTTTGAAGTGAGATAATGATTGCGGGAAAATAGGTTTTAGAGCAGGGAGTAAGAGACCCCAAACTATTATTTTTTATTTTTTTGTTTGGTTGTGTTGTGTTAGGATTATTGGTTGAGTAGATAATTAGGGAATAGAGTTTTAGGTTAATAATGAGAATTTCCAAAATATTTTAAATGAATATGTTGTAAATAGTGCTGATAATGATGAAGATGTTTTGAGTTCTGATATTGGAACACCAATAGGGAGAGATAAGGAGGGAACCTCTGATGAGGAAGATCCGCCACTTCGGCGATCTCGAAGACACCGTCGTCCTCCTGATCGGTGGGCCAATTATTACATGAGTACTATTGTCGAGCCAATTGTGAGTACAAAGCACAATATAATTGATTTTGTACATTTTTTGTTTATTTTAATTTTTGTGAATTTCGTGGTTTTCCTTTTTTCGTGGGAGACAGTATTAATCGCAGCAGGGTTGCTGGTTGTACTTAATGACCGAGTGAAACAAAAGTTATGTCATACACTCAGATTTTTATCACGCAGCTGGTTCCAAAATGGGCATGACCCAGGCTAGCCTGTACTTGTGTCGGTCAGTAAGACAAGCCACGGCCCCAAAACAAAAATTTGAATGAATGTATTAATTGAAATGTTCTGAAATTGTTTTTGCACACAAGTTGATGGATGATGATTTGTCCAGACATAAATTGTGTACACACACAGTTGGCTCATATAAAAGTAAGGAGTAACAGTTACATAACAGACGATGAGTTGTTAGTTATGTTATATCATATCCCAAGTGTATAAGTTTATTGGGAGCATGGTTTGATGTTTAAGCATCATATTTTGAACGATGTATTGTGAATTAATTATGTCATGAATAATGTAATGTTTACATTTCATACAGTTTGAGATGAATTTCGTTTTATTTTGTTTAAATGGTTAGTGGTCATTGGCTTTGGCAAGACAACCGGCTCTAGACACAGCCATTATGCGCCGTAATGGACTGCATACTTAATTATTGTGTTTGTGGATTTCCCGACACTTTGTTTTATTTTGTAGAGAGTTAGTTTGTTGGAAGAGTATGAGGATGGCAACACTCGCACATAATCGCCTGTGTATGCTTATCAGAATTTGATGAAGTAATGAGTAGGCTGGGATGCCGAGGGCATCATAGCTAAAAGAAAATTTAAAATTGTGTATTTTTAAGAAGGAACAAGACATTTCTTCTTACGATATGTTTCAATAAAAGTAGCATTATGCCATAATAGCATGCATCCAAAAACCTGAGTCAGGCCTGAACCGCTGAATGACCAAGGACTATTTTGATATTATGCCATGTTGTAAATAATGTATAATTAATATGTTTGATTGTTTTCTGTGCCCCTTTTCTATTTTCTCTCGTTTCGCTTTCTTTTATGATTTAAGTATTGGAACCAAAAACATAACAAAACAAAAATAAAAACAAAACAAAAATTGTTTGATGAAAGATTAATTTTGAAGTGGAGTTACAGTTTGGATATTGATATTGAAATGTTTATATGTTGTGACAAGCATGCCACAAGTAGAGAATGTAGCAAAAAAAATTTGTTTTGGTATATATTCATGTGTATTTAAAGTCTGTTAAGTAACTGTGATCAGGTTTTATTTATCCTTGTACATAAACCTGCTTATGATTACTCAGTGATATGGTAATACGATGTTATGTAATTGAATTTTTGGTATTAATTTAACCAAAATAATTTTTGGGGATGAATTATTTTTGTGCTAATGTTGAGGACAACATTTCATGGGCCGACGGGAAGATGTAGCGCTATAGAAAATAGGCTATTTGAAGGTATAAGAATATAGTTTAGTTGGGATAGATTCAGGATAATAGTCCAGTGTGAACACATTGGTCAGGTGGTCTATTGAACTCTGGGTGGAAGGACCTTTTTATATTTGATAGTTATTTTATAGTTTTGTTTTCGGAGAATAGTTTGGGATAATGGGGTTAGCAAAGATTACGGCTAAATACCAGTTAATGAGAGTCCTGTCACGAGATTGGGAGTAGGTGGTTTGAAGAGATAATAATTGTTTTAACTTTTTGTTAGTATAGATGAATGCATACAGTTCTCCGGGTTGACAGTTCAAAGTATCTCCTTGGGACCAACTGTCAATGGAGAACCGCTATAGCTAAGCCGGACAGTGTCCAGAGATGTTTGTTGGGGAGAGTTATTGAAATTGGAGATGGTTATGATGTTTGACCAATCAGGGAAGATGGGGTGTTGAATATTAATTAAAATAGAAGCCACACCTCTGGTCGTGGACTTGCAACCAATCGAAAGACTGTAGTTAGGCTAGGAGCTAGTGGCTCAAATCGGGATATTATGGGATGTAAAAATAAAGGAAGAAAGGTATTTCCCCCTAACTTGATATGCAAATTTGTAGTGGGTTTCGAAGTGGTATGAATATTGAGTAGGTATAAAACCCACATGTTCCCCTTAATTCCTTGCACTTGCATCCTCCCCCTAGTCCGACAGGGCATTTTCCCTGGCCTATTTGGACCTTCCTTCAGTGTATTTGTTAGGGATTTCTCCTTATTTATTTCGCATTTGCCAGCAGAGTTCTTCTTAATTTTATTTTCCTCATTTCGGATTTATATTTTTTGGATTTATAATTTTGAAACGATTGTGGAGCAGTTTGAATATAGTCGGAGTTATAGACTTGTGTTTCCTTGGAACCCCACCACCAACCCCATCACCATCATTTTCATCCAATTAACCATTAATAACAATTATAAGTTGAATCCAGGCATTTCTTTGGAGCCACCGATTCGAGGGGTGAACTGTAACCGGATAGCAAACCATTATTGCTCCCGGTTTCCTGGATTATTTTAACAACGAATTGGCTGCCGAAATCGCGCCAAGGAGTTCCACCGATGCAAGGAGTGAACTGTTACCGGAAAGCAAACCATTATTGCTCCCGGTTCCCTGGATTATTTTAATAACAAATCGGCTGCCACAATCGCGCCAAGGAGTTCCAAGCCGTTCCTGCGTTTTTCCGCTCCGAAGTTACCCCGTCCGTCACAAGACCCGTCTCGACGTCGAGCCCGAAGTCGTATCCGTTCCCGACCGTCGCCGCGCACGTCCGAGCCGTCGCGCCATCCTGGATCACCGGCAAGCGCGTTCGAGTCCGCGACAGATATATATCAAGCTAAGTGGTCACCATATATACTAACTTCATTTCCTTAATTTATCCCTCCCCTTCCCTTTAAACCCCTGGGAATAAGTGTTTGATAGAGGAATCAAGTTGGAAGTTTAATCATTTGATTCTTTAATTTGATTTCATTAATAATAATTAGGGAAGACAAGCATATACATGATGTGTGTTTAATCGTATGTTTGTTGTGTTATTGGTGTGTGCCAACACCATTTACACGTGTTTGTTTAATTCAATAAAGTAACATTTTCATGGGTACGTAGGTATACCCCCACTTTATTTTTGATTCATACAGTTGCATTGATTGTTTCCGTCCGTATTGAGTGAAATTGTTTGGAAATTATATTTTAAATGATATAATTTCATGTGGTGATCTGTATGTTAACTAACCCCACCCCTGGGTTGGGCCAGTTGAGCTAGCGGACCCTTAGAAAAATAAAACCCTGGTCTCAGCCTGGGGCGTGGGCGTTAGATAAATGTAAAATCAAATGCTGTACATTATGTCAATATGCTGATTATTTTATGTATTGATTACTTTGTTATTATTTGTATGTAAGGAATGAAGATAAAAAATACCATTGAAAACAACAAAAAAGGCATTTGACTTACTAAGTAAATTGTAATTTTTCATTTCTTACGATAGTTGAGTTTTGGTCAAGAGAGTACAGTTTTGGTCAAACTGAATTTTAGTAACCAAAAACCTGCACAATTACATTACAAACTAATATAGGTTTTCCCACACTATCGTCATTCAATTTCATTAATTCGTCATTCAAATTCGTCCCGAGGAACCACCAGAGCGGAAATCCCAACTTCAATTTCGTCTTTCGTCGATCAATTTCACACAAAGATCACACATTTTCGTCAATTGCAAATCAAATTCGTCGGTCACAGTTGCTGAACACATAAAAGCGAAAGCAATTTCGTCAATTGGCAACCAATTTCATTAAAACTCTATTCAAATTCGTCGCATGGTATAGCCTTATATGCCTGTCTGTGTCATGACTATGTAGATGGTATACCTAGGTGGTTAGATGGGTATGTATGTGTGTGTATGTGTGTATGTATGTATGTATGTGAGTGTGCGTGCGTGTGTACATAATATTTAATATTGTTTAATATATATATAGGTTTTCCCATTCATTTTAAAACAATCGTCATTCAATTTCAATAATTGTTAACTTCAATTTCGTCCGGAAAGTCTTTCGCCGATCGTATGTAATGTTCGATTTTGTCATTCATCACACAATTTCGTTCTTTCGCAACCAATTTCGTCAATGACCCGATCGTATTAGTCAAAGCTCATTCGATTTCGTCCGATCACTCCTGCCGGTGTACAATGTAATGATCAATTTCGTCATTGAGCATTTAATTTCGTTATTTCCCATTCAAATTCGTCAAGAAATATCGAAAGCTGTATTTGATACTTTGTTTCATCACCCCTTGATTACTATCCTTTGTTTATTTGAACACAATGTCTATCTTTGTTTTGAGTCACGGAAATTCATACAATTTAGGTCTATCGTCTATTGAACCATTTTTCTATTTTATATATCAGTCTCCCACACAGGTCTATTGCATGGATCAATCAATCAATCAGACTTTTGGTTTTGTTGAATTGCAATATCGAAATGTATTGTTTTGTGATCAGTTTATCGTTTTAGAAACAATTATTATTGAAGTAATTGCTTTTGAAATGAATTGTATGAGCTTCAATACAAAATACATTTGAATCAGAGCAACCAGATTATATATGACGAATTTGAACGACTAAGTCTTGAATTCGGATGACCAATGACGAATTCGAACAGTGTGCGTCTCATAACCAGTCGGGACGAATTCCATTGCAAAATGACGAATTAGAATAACCCAATTTTGAAATAGAATGAACATTGATCAATTAGAATGGCAAATGACTAAATCGAATGTGGCAATTGCAGTTTCCTATCTTCTCGGGACGAAATTGAAGTAATCATTGGTTGAATTTGATTGACGATAGTTTGAAAATGGATGGGAAAACCTATATTATTTCTACCGTATGTATGTCTTGAAAAAGAATTAATGCAATTTGCTGTTAACGTGCTTTTGTGCGTGTTGGTGTGCACACATGCATGTGTGCAAATGTATGTGTGTTTGTAAGTGTGTGCGTATGTTTTATGCGTGTGAGTTTGTTTTCGAGTGTATACATGTGTATGTTACCCCTTAACTGATTAATGTTACAATGAGCAGTTACATCAAGACAAAATAGAACAGAACATTACAATGTAAATACATAGGACGAATTTGAATAGAGTTTTAATGAAATTGGTTGCCAATTGACGAAATTGCTTTCGCTTTTATGTGTTCAGCAACTGTGACCGACGAATTTGATATGCAATTGACGAAAATGTGTGACTAATGACTAAATTGTGTGATCTTTGTGTGAAATTGATCGACGAAAGACGAAATTGAAGTTGGGATTTCCGCTCTGGTAGTTCCTCGGGACGAATTTGAATGACGAATTAATGAAATTGAATAACGATAGCGTTAAAATGAATGGGAAAACCTATAGTTCGTCCATCAAATTGCTGGATAACGTGCAAATTGTTTGAGCAATTGACATGAAAGGGATCTAGTTACTTAATCGACATGTACAAAAACTGATGGATTTATGAAATGTGTTGTGTGATTTGATATGTCCATCGAGTGATGAGTGAAGTTTCACGGTAAATGAATGTCATATTATGACCAGGGATATGGGAGTTTCCCTGTTATGACTGATTAATGAGTGAAAAATAATGCAAAGTGGTATTCACTTTAATCAGGGATGTTTGTCCCTGCTTTAATACTCACTAAACTAACCTTGTACACATTCTAGAAATTCGAACTCTTCAATCATTGATATCTTTATAACGAAGGGGAAATTCATAAAACCAAAACTTAATCCATATTTATACTTGTTATACGATTAAACTGAGGTATAAGTAAACCGCTAGTTTTCTAGGTAAATTTTGTGGATTTTGACAATTTTACTAAGTTCCTTTAATGACAGCTTGAAATTTCAAAACGGATCTGTATACACATCTATATAATTATTATCTAAGTATGGCATTTATCCACGTTACGAGTATACGAGTAATTCTTCATATCCACCTCTCTGCATAAATTAGACTACAAAATAATATAATGTTTAAATTCTGAAGAAAATGTAGCTCATCGTATGTTACTAATATATTTTTTCGGTGATGCTCCACAATGTGAGACTAATACTTTCAGGCACGTATGTCCAAAACTCCAGCTTGCATTTATTTTGCAATTGTTCAACAAAAGTAAACCTGCACAATTAAGTGTCACTTCACATATCGGTTATCGCTATGTTTTTATTGGTTGGTCTGTCTCGCGATGATGTTCATTTTGTATTCGCGGACCAAACTCTGACAAAGCTGGGTTTTATTCCAAGTCTTAACCACTATACGGTTGTGCGACTTATCAACTAGCGTGTCATTATGATCTAGTCCACACATCGTCTTGAGTTGTTGCAGTTTACTGCGGAAGATTTCCAGGTCAGAATAAAACTTGTCATGACCATATTCATCGATTTTGTCCCAGAGAGTCTTGTTGAAGTGATCGTAGAGTACTACGTCAGCCATGTTCCACTCTCGGATCTTTGCGCGCTGTGACTCCGAGAGGGGTGCCTTCTTACTTCGCTCGTTCCTCCGCAGGTAGACTATATCATCGTAGTCCCATCCCATCATCCTCTTGAGGAGGAGCAGCGATTCGTCCATGTACTCGGTGATGAGGACGAGATCCAGTTGTTCATCTAATGTTCGAAGAAGATCCCGGATTACATTTTCATGGTCGTGCATTGCCGTATTGGACGACAAATCATACCACATGCCATTCTTCATATATCTTCTACAGTTTGACAGACGCACCTTAGACCAGTATGATTTAGGGTTGGAGAGGAATCTGCTGACTGCTTGAGCTCTCCCGCTTCGCTTATTTAGTCGCATTTTCATTCGTTTTGGACAGTTGAAAAAGGAAAACGCGGACTCCCACTGCGCAGATGGTTCACGAAGTATGGTTACAAACTTAGCACTATTATTCATGTAACGTTGGAGGAACGTTCTGCAAGGAAGAAATCGTATGTGTGACGTCATCATGTCGTAATTGCGGTAATGCGCGTAATCTCCGAACGCTACACCTATAGGAGGTATGAGCTCGCTCGCATTCTTGGGAACCGTACTTCGGAAGTGCCCTCGTGTTGGATCATTCCTGAAGAAGAGGAAAGACAGGTTTCGAGCATAACCATACCGTTCTATTACCCATGCCAACGTTGTACTCCCAGTTTTATGCGTTTTGATGAACACGAGACTTGTGTTAGGAGCCTCGCGGAATTTGCTGTATGTATTACTTGGATACGGGAGCTGGTGAGTAAGGTTGACGCTGTCCGTCCGAGGAAGGCCCGAACATCGGACACAGCAACGCTCGGTTGGGTCGCTCCGTGGTGCGAAGCCTCGTTCCATGATTACGTATATGCCGATATTTGCGATGCACCAACATTGAAGGGCCAGTAAGAAAATTACCTTGAAAATAGAATAAAGCAAGAAGAAAAAAATCACTAATGTCGGTGTATTTACTACAGAGTATAGCCGAAACGTCTTCTATAAACAAGCAAAAGCATCCTTTAACTAGCTACTGATAATCTTATACCGTGTGGCCCCCAAGAAACGGAACGGGGCACTTCCCAAAATGTAGTAACACAATGATTATGTCCATCGCATAGGGTGTCTTTTCCAATGACAGATGATACCAAGAACACTCATTTTGGTCGTGTAGTTTTTGTTTTAGGGCGCTGTGAGTGACACCATGTCAGGCTCCAATTTTTGTAAATTTTTACCAAGTCAGTGCTTGATAAATCGCACATATTAATTTTGATCTAAACATGCACTAGGCCCAATGTCAAGTCGTTCAATTAATTAATAAATTGTGTCAGAAATGAACAGGTCATTTATCAAAATGAATGATTTATGAGCACTATGGCTGGTAGAAATTGCTCAAATAGCCCGGCCGTATAGGGGCTATGTGTATCTTATGCAATACCTCCATATTACAATTCAAACGCACTGTACAGTACACTGTCATGTTCATTTTATACGGTGGAATATTATCAACAGAAATAAATAATATATTTCAGGCTTTCCTGCATTGTAATACACCTGAACTCCGGAGTTATTTTCCATTGATAATTTATGATGCCCTTTGTTGCGTGGTTCCAGTCAAATAGCACCGAAATCCCGTGTGAATCCTTTGAATAATAATTGTATTTATTTTTCCGTTTGGTTGAACACGTTGAAAGACTGGTATTTCTCGTTTACCATTAGTTCATTGAGAAAGAATATCGACAATATCATCGCCAACAGAAGAATACGCTTTATGCCTATTAATAGCAAATTATTCTGAAAAGCATATTGTTGTCGTCAAATTTATTCACCCCGATTCCAATCTCTTATTATACTGCATGTCTTTAAACATCAGATTATAACGGTTGATTAGCTACGTACCAATCCCTCCGTATACTTTTACACTTTACGGGGATATCTGCATTATACTTTTGCAATAATGTTTTTTTACAAAATAATATACTTCTGCAATCATATAGACAATATTTAAATTTACCATGCGTGTAAGGTTTTAAGTTGGCTACAGAAGCCAACAAACAAATGCATTTCACACGGTTATTATCACCACCTTATTGATTGTCGAATTTGTGAAGGAATGATCGTTCAAAAGTATAAGTATATATATAATAGACCAATCTTACGAAGTTAGTTTGTCTCTATCCGGCACAAATATTGACATTTCCCAGCATGTTTACCACATTGGTCCGTTTGTGGTTAAAAATCAACCACCCATGTTACCATGAATAATTGTACCATTAGTATACACCTTCTGATAAGCTCATGCAGAGGAGTTAAATTGGGTGTAACTATTTCGTGAAAATATAATTTTCAGAAATTAGGAACGATTCCACTCGGAATGGATCCGCAATAGGTTACATGTAAATTTAATTGTCTCTATATATTTCACTGAAACTATGTATTTTCGAAAAGATTTGTGCAAAATATACTGACAGTCATATTAAACAAAATGAGACGTTGTCAAATTGTATGTTTGTGTTTCTTTAACTAATGCAAATGTATCTAAGATTATAGTACATTTAAAGTTCCCTTCCTACAGAAAAATTGGATTCATTGCCCGCGCCCAACCACGCCCGCATCCACTTCTGACCGGTATATAGTTACACCGTTTAACTGTAATAGATCAATGTTTAAGTTAGATCATTATGTATTCATATGTCAGCGGTCTCACCGTGTATCAATAATCATGATAATAATAATATGACAATCAAGTAAACCATAATTACGGCAGCGTCACATGACTGATCCAACGCCAATTGAAAGCAGTCAGTACGGATGTGCATCGAAAGCTACCACTGGTAAGCTTAAACTTGTTTGTTGTGTGACTTTGTTAAATATATATTTGTAAAATAATAAATAATAATATACTCGGCTTATATAGCGCCTAACATAATTACCTGTCGCTGCATAGCTCCCTATTAACTCGATGAGAGCTGGAATGAGCTCATCTAAACTCAATCGGAATCTGGAATCGGAAGCTGACTAGGAGTCAAAGTATACTCTCGAAGATCACCGTGTTCTTGCTTCAAGACTAGAAGTTCTTTTTTGGCGCGAAGCAGTCTTTGTTTAATAGTCCTCAGTCTGTGCTAGTCCACAGTCTTTGCTATCATCAATGTCTGAATGTTGTAAATACTGGTAACTATGATCTGCAGTGCGGACGAACGGCAGGTGCATGTGTACCAAGCAAAACGGATCAAGTTCAAGCCATAGCTTATAATATCCGCAAGAACACTATTTTGTTGCTTGTTCTCAAACCTGTTTGCGTTCATGATTACGGTTTACCGGAGCAATAATATTGTTTACGTGTTTAACGCAAGTATGATTCTGCTCAGTGAACATGTCAACAGGTGAAGTAGCGTGATTGAACTGATTGATGGGGGGCGAGAATTGTTGAGAGGCGCAACTATAGGTTTTCCCGCTCAATTTTACACTTTTTTCAATCGAATTCATTAAGGGTCATTCAAATTCACGCATTGCCGCGTAATCGTTAGTATCGGTGTTCCAAATTCCGAATAAGTGCAAACGAATTCATGCATACGCATACGGTTTCGTGAATAGACACGATAGTTCATTTATGGGCACTCGAATTCGCGAATGTGCAGTAGCGCCAGCGTGAACTACGTGCGATTTTGAATGACCATTGATGAAAAGGTATGCTCTTTGTTCAAATTCACTTGCTCAGACGCGATTTTGATCGACTATTTACGAATTCGAAAGCTGCTTTGACACGGCGATCGCAAATCGCGCGAATTCGTTTGCTCCTTATATCAATTTGATTGTCACAATCGCGAAATTGAGCGGGAAAACCTATAATAAAAGTCCTTTTTCTTATTTCCTTCTATATTTTTCTTTCTTTAAAATTTGTTTTGCCAAATTAATTGGGGGCGTGCGAGACCCCCCCCCCCCCCCCCCCCATCGTGCTCCTCGCAGCTACGCCACTAGTCGAGATTCTCGCCTTTTTGTATTCGTTTATTTTATCTCCCCGCGCGCCCTAACTGGATCTGGCCGTAAGAGGGCCGGCGATACCCACAAATCGCGCGATGTATACTTAATTTGTACTCCCGAGAAGAAAAAAAAAAGAGTACAGATTAGTAATATACATCGCGCGATTTGTGGGTATCGCCGGCCCTCTTACGGCCAGATCCAGTTAGGGCGCGCGGGGAGATAAAATAAACGAATACAAATAGGTCAGAATCTTGACTACTAACGCCACTCGTTCCGGTTGTACAAACATCAATAATCATCAGTACCAAGTTGACAACTACGGGGCCGTCGTGTAGTATAGTATATTCAAGAGTTTGTATCCCTTTGCGTGTAACTCGCTCGTAAATTTAGTCCATCGTTCGAATAAAAAAAAATCATAGTTAATGTGATGCATTATTTTAGAACAATATCCCTTTATATGGTAATAAATTAGTACTGATGTCAAGGTTAGTGTGTAGTTGGGGTATATATTGCCGATAGATTGGTTGTGTATGTGGGTTATTCCATTTACTTCTACTTCTACTTCTACTTGGGTACTCGACAGGGTCCATCCGTCAGGACGTAGAGTCGAGGGGAAATCAAGTGATCTTTGCTTTTATGGGACATTTTCTAATATTTCCATTAGTACTTATGCCTATTTGTTATGGTTTTAATTGGTTACTATTATGATTCTCTACTGACATTAACAACAAAATATATTTCCTGACTTTGCATGGTCCATATGTTGAGGAAAAAGTAGTCCGAATGTATCACTTTTTAAGCAAAGATTGTACGTTGAAAATTTTCAAAGCCGAGACGAAGAATCATCAACATTTTCGAGGCCGAGACCAAGATTCTTCGCAATTTTCATCGGTAATGATGGTCGAGACCGCTAAAATGTGGTCTTGAGACCAGCTACAAGTTGTAAAGGGGGGGGGGGGGGGGGTCAAACCCCCCAAAACAGTAATGTTTTTGTCAAAGGGGGGGGGGGGTTGAACCCCCCCCCCCCCCCCGGGTACGCCTATGACCCATCCTCTCCTTACCAGGGCCTCGTTGCAGAAAGAGATTGTAATCGATTGTAAGTTACAATTAATTGTAAGTCAGATCATGTGACTAAACGCGGAAATCTGATTGGTTGAAATGCGCAAATTTTCTGACTAACAATTAATTGTATATAACTTACAATCGATTGTATCTCTTTCTGCAACAGGACCCATAACTCATATCGGCGCTGTAGTTCTTTTTTTTTCTTTTTTTTTTACTATAATCTCAATCCAAGAAATAACACCAATAGTCCTTCTCAGGACTCTCCAATCATCCGTTCCCACATTAGACCGCGGGCCGAACCGTGAAAATCCCCTTATTTCTTGACTTTCGTGCTTCAAATCTCGTATCTACCTGAATTTTGGCATGTGGGTAGTGAAAAATTCACTGAACACAAATTCATAACTCGTCAAGCTCAAAAAGTGCACATCTTTTCAAAAAGTAGAAAAAAACTTGGAATTTTGTTTTGTAACCCTCTCTGAAAAATAATCCAATCCCAGTGCATCTCTCATTAGAACGTAACAGTGTCCCATAAGCTAGGGCCAATCAGATCGCTTGTTTTATCGTTGTGCGAAAAGTTTGTTTTGATGCGATGTAATGACACGTACTTTATCTGGATTTTGTTGTTTACATGGAAACTAAACTCACAGTAAATTAATTCATTTAGGGGAATTTATTCCGAAATAGATAAGGAATGAGTACCACCTTGAAAATTTACCAAAAACACATTAGAAGTTGATAAATAATTTAACGAAAAGAGACCGATACGGCACCCCGGCACTAGCACTTCGGCTAACGAAGATCATCAGGCTAGTGCCGCCTGAGCTGCGGGGCACTGGTCGGCTACAAAAGGTGGCATGGAGGCATAATGCAATCGCCCTCGGCATGAATCTAGTTTAATTTTACCCCGGGAAAAAGCTATTCTCCTAGTTACTGTCTGTCTTGGAATGGATTGTAATTGTCTCTATCTAAAGGGAAAGTCCACCCTAAATCTAAGTTAGTTAAGATAATGGCATAACTAAAGAGAGGAACGTGACAGTGAAAATTTTCTTCTTGTAAATATATTGCCTATTTTTTTTTATAATTTATTAATTTTCCATGATGAAACATTTTCTGCTTCTATTAAAACCAACTTATTTTCAGGGTGGACTTTTCCTTTGAGGAAATAAATAAAGGAGAGAAATAGAGGGTAGATGGAGAGATTGTGAAATTTGGTAGACTGGTATTTATTTATTTATTTACATTTGTTAAACATTTTTTTTTGCCTTTTTTTTTTTTGCATCAGGACTAATGGTATTCGATTCATCACACAGCACACTCCCCAACTCAAATCATCCTTCAGCATCCCATTGGCAATATATATAATAATAATTTAAATAATAATACAATAAATAAAAAATACAAAAAAAACCCATGTATACACCGACAACTTATCTCTCTTATCATATCTCTCTTTCTCTCTTACACACACACACACACACCCACACCAAAACATACATGTACACAAAGATACAAACAATCCAGTCCAGACAATGCACTTATTTATCACACCAAATTAATTGATATTAGAGCACGATAAGAACAGTTGTAAAAAAAATGAGATAAGTCAAATTTTCCATATTTAGTAAAATCTTTATGATCTTATTTTATCTATCTCAATGCAATGAAAATCACTGGAAATTCTGGTAACTGGGCAAAATACAAAACAGTAGAAGTAATGCATAGATTAAGTAGACGCATAAAGAACAAACATTCTTATAAATGAGGTAAAATGTTCTGGTTATTGAAAAGAATCTCGGTTATAGCGAGATTCCGGTTATAACGAGGTAAAATCGATAGTCCCGACTACCTTGTTATAAAGAGGTTTCCCCAGTTAGCAATACAAAATTATCATAATTCATACAACAAATATTCAAATATTTAATATCATGTTGTACTGTTTCATTGATTCATACAAAGCATGTAAACCAGACATACAATCAACTTCCCTATTACTTGCCTCTGATGATTTGTTTTCTTTGTTTTTAAACATAACATAGACAAACATAATATTTGTCTTAATTTCATTAGTTTGTAAGGCAAATAAAAAAAAATAAAAATAATATGAGCATTTATGGAAACGTTTTACATGTACATCACAATTCTTCCTGAGCTGAAGCAAACCTATTCATAAAACAATTCATGCTTTCACTAGTCCGTTTCTTAACTCACTACAGAGTGCAAATATTTAAAACAGCTTCTATACATTGTATACTAGTGTGTTAATGTTAATCTTAACAGCAAAATACTATATATACAGTAGTTAAAAGAAGGCAGACATGGAAGAAAGATTACTTGCACAAATTGATAATTAACCACATTGTACACCATAAAACATAAGCTTATGTATGAATAGAATCATGATCATTAAAAAAATGTTACATAATTGATATACGTGTCATAATGGAACAAAATACTAAATGCACAAGAGTACATTCCCAGTCCAAATATATACATACACTGGTACAGTGTATCTACTCATAAGCAGTGAATACAAGTCAAGGAACCTCAATCTTCCAACATCTATTTTCTTCCCATTATTTTGAGTAAAATATTACAGGTATGATAGAAAACAACTTACAAGTGTCATGTTATAACAACAACAAAATAAATAGATAGATAAATAAACTTTAACAAATCAAATTACTTGGTCATGGAAATTAAAATTAGTAAAAATGTATCAGAATCAGATTTGTCAAAACAAAATATTGGTTCATGTTAATACGGTAAGCATAAATTATGTTTTTATGACACTTCTTTTACCTACATGTAGCACTCTGGCTAGAATGGTACCCATTTACACATGGGTGGAACATGGTAACCATAGATTAATATCTGCCTAAAGGACTATAGGTGTACCATCCATCTTAAAATGTTTGTTTACCAGTAGACTTTTAAAGGATATACTTAGCTCCATTGCAGATAATGCAATGCACTGGCAATATATTCAGTTTATAAGTCATGGCTGGTAGAGGGTTGATGTCCGTGTGAAAAACTTGACCAAAGCAGTCTCTTTGGTACAGGGGAATCCTCACTTGCTGACACTTATTTGATACTTGATGAGGTAATCCCTTGATGCAGCTGCAAAGCTATACTTGGATGATGTGCTGGTGCATGGGCGTCGATACTTACGTAATACCCATTCATCAGGGGGGGATGGATGAATGGATTATCCCCCCCTGATCAATGGGTATCAATGACAGATCGACGCCCGTGTGCTGGTGTGTCATCAGGAGGTGCCATAATACAATTTTCACTTTGCACATGTGTACAATAAAGATGCAAGAGTAAATGTGCAAGCAAAACAATCAAGTACAGTGACATTTAAACAATGTGGGAGCCCACGGGAGACTGCACTTCTCTAATGGTGGGTAATGCAGCCATTTGAAAGGTAGTCAGTCCTGTTATTTTGATGACCGGCCCAGGTAGATGGTTCCAGACTTGTATGGTCCGTGGATACAAAAATGACACCTTGTCAATAGTAGATAATGGAACGGTGAACTTCAGGTTGTGATCGTGTCTTGAATAACAGTTGGCTTGGCGGACTTCTGGTGGGAAAGGCATGTGGCCTGGCCTAGCTGATGATGGATCTTGTAAAAGAGTGTGCACTGTGCAAGGAGTCACCGGACGTGTAGTCGGTCCCACCCACATCTACAATGTTTTGTAAATGGTCCTGATAGGACGGTCCCACCCAAGGGCTGTCACGAGCGAGGAAGATGTGGTGGATCTTGAATTGCTGATCAAGTCTTGCTGGCTCTTCTTGGGGCTATTCGGTAAATAGCTGTGTCTTCTCAGCATCTGTGGGTTTTAACAAGGAGAAGGGAGAAAAGAAAATTAAAACCAATTTCATCAAAGTCATTCTAAATATGAAAATCTATTACTAGTCATTAGGTAATTTCAGGTAGATAGTTGAAGTCGGTGTTGGTGATGAGAACGTGGATCAAGCTACTGAACCGAGCTCCAACACCGATGGTAATAATAGAAAGATGATACTGTTCACCTTAATCATGTCATGGATAGCTCAACACCGATTGGACGTCATGCCTTTATGTGATCCTCTCACAATTTTTACGCGAAAAGGCTAGTAAACAAAAGTGAAATCAGTGAGAAAAGGCATTTAAATTTCAACAGGTAGGACATACAATTTTAAATCATACTGTCAAACCAAAATAGAATATATATCAATCATATCCAAGGATTTTCAGTAATTTGTGATGTTGTCATTTGGTTCGTGATCTTGAGATTACCAACACTAACATCGAGCTCGAAATCACAAATTTCACTAGGGATTAGATTTAGAATTAGGAAGTTCTCCTTTTTCATGTTTTTGTTCGAGTGCAATTTTATTTCGGGAAAATGGGAATACTTTTCAAGTTTCATTTGATGAAGTCGTAGAGCTAGATATGTTCACATTATAACGGGAACTTACCAGCCAGTTCCGGATGTCTTAGAGTTACAGTCATCTTCTTCTTCTTCGGGTTAATCTGCCTTCTTCGGCCTTCGGGTTAATCTGCCTTCTTCAATCTGGACTCTGGAGATTCGTGTTCAGTATAGCCATGAATGACTTGTCCCACACATTCACTTCCGTGTAATGTACATCGCTGCAACCTCACTTTCCAAAGTTATCAATTTAGCTGCACACTCCTTGCACTTTTCATAGTTTTATCACTAGATGGTATAAAATTGTTTAGAGTGTCGATGACATGTATGGGACAGAAGTCGGATTTACTTGCCTCGAAACTTTCCGTCGCACTCGACTCGAACGCAATAGTAGCAGCCAGTGATTGTTGTTTGGGTTTGTTTACATATTAGCGCATGATGAAACAAAGAGCGTGATTGGTCAGTCCACAAATCACGTTATGAGCAACGTACTGTGATTGGTCATTCTTACCGTCGAAACTGACAAATATTGGCAATTTTTTTTTTGGTTTTTTCCATATTTTCAGAAAATGTGCAGGTTTTATTCTTGACGAGTTTCAGGTATGATTTCAATACTATTTTTACACAAGTCGACAAAAAACAAGCTAGATACAAGATTTGAAGCACGAGATGAAAAGATGAAACGTTGTTCATCTAGTGTTCGAAGAATATCCCGGATGACAATCTCATTGTCGTGTATGGACTTATTGGACGACAAATCATACCACATGCCATTCTTGATGTATCTCTTGCAATTTGATTGCCCTGATTTAGACCAGTACAGAGTAGGTTTAGTGAAGAAACTGCTTACTGCTTCTGATTGGTTATGCTGATTTTGCAATGGAATTTTCATGTATCCAGGACAACTAAAGAAAAAAAACGCGGATTCCCACTGCGCGGATGGTTCACGCAATATAGTTATTACCTTCGCACTCGCGTTCATAAAACGGCGGCGAAACTCACTGCTAGGAAGAAATCGTTATGAGCAACGTACTGTGATTGGTCATTCTTACCGTCGAAACTGACAAATATTGGCAATTTTTTTTTTGGTTTTTTCCATATTTTCAGAAAATGTGCAGGTTTTATTCTTGACGAGTTTCAGGTATGATTTCAATACTATTTTTACACAAGTCGACAAAAAACTAGCTAGATACAAGATTTGAAGCACGAGATGAAACGATAATGGACCTCGGCCCGCGGTCTACATGGTGCAACCGCAAGCCGACTGAATAACTATCGACATCACCGTGGATTTCCAAGCAGCATGTATGTTCTTGTTCTTTTGTACAGAAAATGCCATGTATTTGTTTCTATTGAACCCCTATGAAACACAGCTATTCTGACTAGGATGTTCTTATAATTGTGAGAAGAAAAACAAACATTCTGTGCGTTTCTGACCTGGCAAAATAATTCCAAAGATGATAATTTATTCAAAACAGACAAAATTACAGATAAAATTATCTACTGTATATAGATATAAATATATAAGAAACAAAGAAAATGTATACTAGATCGATGAATACCAATAAATTGAAACTCGACATAATGTACATATTGAAAATGATTTGCAATGTATTATGTAAAAACAGCACTCATTCATGAAAATGTTCTCTCTAGTATGCACATTGAGGCCCGGTCACATATCACCGGATATCGTTAACGGACGCCATACGGATATAACATTTTCAAAAATCAAATTATCCTGTGGTGAAAGTCATCTCCATTTCCTTCACGTACAAAACCTTCCGCCGGACAGAACAACGTACATTGCCTGAAAAGAAACGCATACAAACAGAGACGAACGGATTGAAAATGTTGCTTTTTGTCAGGCGTCCATTGACGCTATCCGATGATATGTGACCGGGCATTTTTTGTACAAAGTTCAATGTCAAATTATTTTCCGTTGATGTGAAAAATAATGAAGACCAAGATGGCCTAATCATTTAATGAAGTAATACGACTACTACTGATCAAAATAATGGTAATGATAATAGTAACAATCAAAATAACAATAATGGTAACGATAATGATAATGATTATTGCATTCCGTGTAGAAAGCACCCCTGGTGAACCCCTCAAAGTTGCCAGGCAGAAAACAATACATGTTGAGTTTCTATAAGCCGTAGATAGGTCATTCCTGCTGACTTGGGGAAGCCACCGGTGATGCCTTGTACATCAATTGTACAAAATAATGAAGGGTATTTGTAAAAAATCATAATGTGTAATTATACGTAATTACATTTAGTTATTGTATTGTGGAAATATACCAAAAAAAATACATGTGCGTATGTAATCATTGTTAATATAGTAATTGATTATGTATGTATAAAGAAAGTGATATATTAAAGTTGACATTCATAATTACTTGTAGTTTAGTTCATTGAAATAGAAAGAATACTTCTCACCATTACAAGTATCAATACTTTAAATTTTGTTTAATCCATAATAAAAAAAAATAAAAAAGTGTCGAATTGGAAAGAGCATACAATTGTAATAACAGAATTAACTTTATTTGATCAAATCGGTTCAGAAGTGGCTGAAATATCCATAAACATAACCATTTGTAATAATTGTGGGCCCCACAATTATTTGATAATTTTGAACCAGCCGTTAAACAAATTTTAAAATTGCTTCCTCTTTTCAAACATTAACAAAAGACGTTTTTAAATGGTTGTTGACTGTCTCTCTATCTAATCACTATTTCAATTCAAACATATAAAGAAACTGACCAGAAATATATTGTGATTAAAAGAAGGCAAAGAAAATGGGATTCCAGCGGGATTCGAACCCGAGACCTCCGTTTGCTAGACCGGTGCTCTACCGACTGAGCTTTAGAAAACCCTAGACGGTGCTCGACCCAGAAACCCCTTAATTCCCTTTGCCAGAATGGTCAGAAGCTATTAAAAACCTGACATAAACCCGAATGATACAAATCAACTTGGGGATATATGCGAGGGATCACCGCAGCGATACAGCTTTTTGTAATAATTAATTCAAACATATAAAGAAACTGACCAGAAATATATCGGGTTCGAATCCCGCTGGAATCCCATTTTCTTTGCCTTCTTTTAATCACAATATATTTCTGGTCAGTTTCTTTATATGTTTGAATTAATTATTAAAAAAAGCTGTTTCGCTGCGGTGATCCCTCGCATATATCCCCAAGTTGATTTGTATCCTTCGGGTTTATGTCAGGTTTATAATAGCTTCTGACCATTCTGGCAAAGGGAATTAAGGGGTTTCTGGGACGAGCACCGTCTAGGGTTTTCTATAGCTCAGTCGGTAGAGCACCGGTCTAGCAATCCGGAGGTCTCGGGTTCGAATCCCGCTGGAATCCCATTTTCTTTGCCTTCTTTTAATCACTATTTCAACAAAATATCACATGCACAATATTTTATTTCAAATGGTTGAAACCAACGAGATTATAGAGAGCGCCCCCTTGAGTTGTAACGGCTCTTTTTTTAATGATAACAGGCTTTTTACTCTGTCATTTGTAATTTTGTATTCCTTTCGAGCATGGTGGAGTTATAAATGTTAGTTTGTAATGTAATGGTGCAGGTTTGGTTACTATTATTTTACTATTTTGTATCACAATTTATAAATACATTTAAGAGACAGGAGCCTATAACACTCACGTAGGGTACCCCAGAGGAAGGCCTGGCTCAAGATGAGGAGCAGCCTGGAACAATACGTGACTGTAAGCATGGTAAACATTGACAAAACGAATCTATCTATCTGTTTTATGCTCTGAACCACTACTGTTCGTCTGTCGTGCAAAGATTTGACTCTTGTAATTATGGACCAAATCCTGACATATCTCGCTTGTATTCGTAGCACTAAACACTACAAGTTGGTGTGAATTCCCATGCTCAAGTCCACACATTACCTTGAGTTGATGCAGTTTACTGCGGAAGAAACGAAGGTCTGCGTAAAACTTGCCACGACCATATTCATCTACCTTCCGCCAGAGAGTCTCGTTGAAGTGATCGTAGAGTAATACGTCAGCCATGTTCCACTCTCTGATCTTTGCGCGTTGTGACTCCGAGAGGGGTGTCTTCGTACTACGCTCGTTATTTGTCACGTAGACTATATCATCGTAGTCCCAGCCCATCATCCTCTTGAGAAGGAGCAGCGATTCGTCGATGTACTCAGTGATGAGGACAAGATCCAGTTGTTCATCTAGTGTTCGAAGAATATCCCGGATGACAATCTCATTGTCGTGTATGGACTTATTGGACGACAAATCATACCACATGCCATTCTTGATGTATCTCTTGCAATTTGATTGCCCTGATTTAGACCAGTACAGAGTAGGTTTAGTGAAGAAACTGCTTACTGCTTCTGATTGGTTATGCTGATTTTGCAATGGAATTTTCATGTATCCAGGACAACTAAAGAAAAAAAACGCGGATTCCCACTGCGCGGATGGTTCACGCAATATAGTTATTACCTTCGCACTCGCGTTCATAAAACGGCGGCGAAACTCACTGCTAGGAAGAAATCGTTATGAGCAACGTACTGTGATTGGTCATTCTTACCGTCGAAACTGACAAATATTGGCAATTTTTTTTTTGGTTTTTTCCATATTTTCAGAAAATGTGCAGGTTTTATTCTTGACGAGTTTCAGGTATGATTTCAATACTATTTTTACACAAGTCGACAAAAAACTAGCTAGATACAAGATTTGAAGCACGAGATGAAACGATAATGGACCTCGGCCCGCGGTCTACATGGTGCAACCGCAAGCCGACTGAATAACTATCGACATCACCGTGGATTTCCAAGCAGCATGTATGTTCTTGTTCTTTTGTACAGAAAATGCCATGTATTTGTTTCTATTGAACCCCTATGAAACACAGCTATTCTGACTAGGATGTTCTTATAATTGTGAGAAGAAAAACAAACATTCTGTGCGTTTCTGACCTGGCAAAATAATTCCAAAGATGATAATTTATTCAAAACAGACAAAATTACAGATAAAATTATCTACTGTATATAGATATAAATATATAAGAAACAAAGAAAATGTATACTAGATCGATGAATACCAATAAATTGAAACTCGACATAATGTACATATTGAAAATGATTTGCAATGTATTATGTAAAAACAGCACTCATTCATGAAAATGTTCTCTCTAGTATGCACATTGAGGCCCGGTCACATATCACCGGATATCGTTAACGGACGCCATACGGATATAACATTTTCAAAAATCAAATTATCCTGTGGTGAAAGTCATCTCCATTTCCTTCACGTACAAAACCTTCCGCCGGACAGAACAACGTACATTGCCTGAAAAGAAACGCATACAAACAGAGACGAACGGATTGAAAATGTTGCTTTTTGTCAGGCGTCCATTGACGCTATCCGATGATATGTGACCGGGCATTTTTTGTACAAAGTTCAATGTCAAATTATTTTCCGTTGATGTGAAAAATAATGAAGACCAAGATGGCCTAATCATTTAATGAAGTAATACGACTACTACTGATCAAAATAATGGTAATGATAATAGTAACAATCAAAATAACAATAATGGTAACGATAATGATAATGATTATTGCATTCCGTGTAGAAAGCACCCCTGGTGAACCCCTCAAAGTTGCCAGGCAGAAAACAATACATGTTGAGTTTCTATAAGCCGTAGATAGGTCATTCCTGCTGACTTGGGGAAGCCACCGGTGATGCCTTGTACATCAATTGTACAAAATAATGAAGGGTATTTGTAAAAAATCATAATGTGTAATTATACGTAATTACATTTAGTTATTGTATTGTGGAAATATACCAAAAAAAATACATGTGCGTATGTAATCATTGTTAATATAGTAATTGATTATGTATGTATAAAGAAAGTGATATATTAAAGTTGACATTCATAATTACTTGTAGTTTAGTTCATTGAAATAGAAAGAATACTTCTCACCATTACAAGTATCAATACTTTAAATTTTGTTTAATCCATAATAAAAAATAATAAAAAAGTGTCGAATTGGAAAGAGCATACAATTGTAATAACAGAATTAACTTTATTTGATCAAATCGGTTCAGAAGTGGCTGAAATATCCATAAACATAACCATTTGTAATAATTGTGGGCCCCACAATTATTTGATAATTTTGAACCAGCCGTTAAACAAATTTTAAAATTGCTTCCTCTTTTCAAACATTAACAAAAGACGTTTTTAAATGGTTGTTGACTGTCTCTCTATCTAATCACTATTTCAATTCAAACATATAAAGAAACTGACCAGAAATATATTGTGATTAAAAGAAGGCAAAGAAAATGGGATTCCAGCGGGATTCGAACCCGAGACCTCCGTTTGCTAGACCGGTGCTCTACCGACTGAGCTTTAGAAAACCCTAGACGGTGCTCGACCCAGAAACCCCTTAATTCCCTTTGCCAGAATGGTCAGAAGCTATTAAAAACCTGACATAAACCCGAATGATACAAATCAACTTGGGGATATATGCGAGGGATCACCGCAGCGATACAGCTTTTTGTAATAATTAATTCAAACATATAAAGAAACTGACCAGAAATATATCGGGTTCGAATCCCGCTGGAATCCCATTTTCTTTGCCTTCTTTTAATCACAATATATTTCTGGTCAGTTTCTTTATATGTTTGAATTAATTATTAAAAAAAGCTGTTTCGCTGCGGTGATCCCTCGCATATATCCCCAAGTTGATTTGTATCCTTCGGGTTTATGTCAGGTTTATAATAGCTTCTGACCATTCTGGCAAAGGGAATTAAGGGGTTTCTGGGACGAGCACCGTCTAGGGTTTTCTATAGCTCAGTCGGTAGAGCACCGGTCTAGCAATCCGGAGGTCTCGGGTTCGAATCCCGCTGGAATCCCATTTTCTTTGCCTTCTTTTAATCACTATTTCAACAAAATATCACATGCACAATATTTTATTTCAAATGGTTGAAACCAACGAGATTATAGAGAGCGCCCCCTTGAGTTGTAACGGCTCTTTTTTTAATGATAACAGGCTTTTTACTCTGTCATTTGTAATTTTGTATTCCTTTCGAGCATGGTGGAGTTATAAATGTTAGTTTGTAATGTAATGGTGCAGGTTTGGTTACTATTATTTTACTATTTTGTATCACAATTTATAAATACATTTAAGAGACAGGAGCCTATAACACTCACGTAGGGTACCCCAGAGGAAGGCCTGGCTCAAGATGAGGAGCAGCCTGGAACAATACGTGACTGTAAGCATGGTAAACATTGACAAAACGAATCTATCTATCTGTTTTATGCTCTGAACCACTACTGTTCGTCTGTCGTGCAAAGATTTGACTCTTGTAATTATGGACCAAATCCTGACATATCTCGCTTGTATTCGTAGCACTAAACACTACAAGTTGGTGTGAATTCCCATGCTCAAGTCCACACATTACCTTGAGTTGATGCAGTTTACTGCGGAAGAAACGAAGGTCTGCGTAAAACTTGCCACGACCATATTCATCTACCTTCCGCCAGAGAGTCTCGTTGAAGTGATCGTAGAGTAATACGTCAGCCATGTTCCACTCTCTGATCTTTGCGCGTTGTGACTCCGAGAGGGGTGTCTTCGTACTACGCTCGTTATTTGTCACGTAGACTATATCATCGTAGTCCCAGCCCATCATCCTCTTGAGAAGGAGCAGCGATTCGTCGATGTACTCAGTGATGAGGACAAGATCCAGTTGTTCATCTAGTGTTCGAAGAATATCCCGGATGACAATCTCATTGTCGTGTATGGACTTATTGGACGACAAATCATACCACATGCCATTCTTGATGTATCTCTTGCAATTTGATTGCCCTGATTTAGACCAGTACAGAGTAGGTTTAGTGAAGAAACTGCTTACTGCTTCTGATTGGTTATGCTGATTTTGCAATGGAATTTTCATGTATCCAGGACAACTAAAGAAAAAAAACGCGGATTCCCACTGCGCGGATGGTTCACGCAATATAGTTATTACCTTCGCACTCGCGTTCATAAAACGGCGGCGAAACTCACTGCTAGGAAGAAATCGTTATGAGCAACGTACTGTGATTGGTCATTCTTACCGTCGAAACTGACAAATATTGGCAATTTTTTTTTTGGTTTTTTCCATATTTTCAGAAAATGTGCAGGTTTTATTCTTGACGAGTTTCAGGTATGATTTCAATACTATTTTTACACAAGTCGACAAAAAACTAGCTAGATACAAGATTTGAAGCACGAGATGAAACGATAATGGACCTCGGCCCGCGGTCTACATGGTGCAACCGCAAGCCGACTGAATAACTATCGACATCACCGTGGATTTCCAAGCAGCATGTATGTTCTTGTTCTTTTGTACAGAAAATGCCATGTATTTGTTTCTATTGAACCCCTATGAAACACAGCTATTCTGACTAGGATGTTCTTATAATTGTGAGAAGAAAAACAAACATTCTGTGCGTTTCTGACCTGGCAAAATAATTCCAAAGATGATAATTTATTCAAAACAGACAAAATTACAGATAAAATTATCTACTGTATATAGATATAAATATATAAGAAACAAAGAAAATGTATACTAGATCGATGAATACCAATAAATTGAAACTCGACATAATGTACATATTGAAAATGATTTGCAATGTATTATGTAAAAACAGCACTCATTCATGAAAATGTTCTCTCTAGTATGCACATTGAGGCCCGGTCACATATCACCGGATATCGTTAACGGACGCCATACGGATATAACATTTTCAAAAATCAAATTATCCTGTGGTGAAAGTCATCTCCATTTCCTTCACGTACAAAACCTTCCGCCGGACAGAACAACGTACATTGCCTGAAAAGAAACGCATACAAACAGAGACGAACGGATTGAAAATGTTGCTTTTTGTCAGGCGTCCATTGACGCTATCCGATGATATGTGACCGGGCATTTTTTGTACAAAGTTCAATGTCAAATTATTTTCCGTTGATGTGAAAAATAATGAAGACCAAGATGGCCTAATCATTTAATGAAGTAATACGACTACTACTGATCAAAATAATGGTAATGATAATAGTAACAATCAAAATAACAATAATGGTAACGATAATGATAATGATTATTGCATTCCGTGTAGAAAGCACCCCTGGTGAACCCCTCAAAGTTGCCAGGCAGAAAACAATACATGTTGAGTTTCTATAAGCCGTAGATAGGTCATTCCTGCTGACTTGGGGAAGCCACCGGTGATGCCTTGTACATCAATTGTACAAAATAATGAAGGGTATTTGTAAAAAATCATAATGTGTAATTATACGTAATTACATTTAGTTATTGTATTGTGGAAATATACCAAAAAAAATACATGTGCGTATGTAATCATTGTTAATATAGTAATTGATTATGTATGTATAAAGAAAGTGATATATTAAAGTTGACATTCATAATTACTTGTAGTTTAGTTCATTGAAATAGAAAGAATACTTCTCACCATTACAAGTATCAATACTTTAAATTTTGTTTAATCCATAATAAAAAAAAATAAAAAAGTGTCGAATTGGAAAGAGCATACAATTGTAATAACAGAATTAACTTTATTTGATCAAATCGGTTCAGAAGTGGCTGAAATATCCATAAACATAACCATTTGTAATAATTGTGGGCCCCACAATTATTTGATAATTTTGAACCAGCCGTTAAACAAATTTTAAAATTGCTTCCTCTTTTCAAACATTAACAAAAGACGTTTTTAAATGGTTGTTGACTGTCTCTCTATCTAATCACTATTTCAATTCAAACATATAAAGAAACTGACCAGAAATATATTGTGATTAAAAGAAGGCAAAGAAAATGGGATTCCAGCGGGATTCGAACCCGAGACCTCCGTTTGCTAGACCGGTGCTCTACCGACTGAGCTTTAGAAAACCCTAGACGGTGCTCGACCCAGAAACCCCTTAATTCCCTTTGCCAGAATGGTCAGAAGCTATTAAAAACCTGACATAAACCCGAATGATACAAATCAACTTGGGGATATATGCGAGGGATCACCGCAGCGATACAGCTTTTTGTAATAATTAATTCAAACATATAAAGAAACTGACCAGAAATATATCGGGTTCGAATCCCGCTGGAATCCCATTTTCTTTGCCTTCTTTTAATCACAATATATTTCTGGTCAGTTTCTTTATATGTTTGAATTAATTATTAAAAAAAGCTGTTTCGCTGCGGTGATCCCTCGCATATATCCCCAAGTTGATTTGTATCCTTCGGGTTTATGTCAGGTTTATAATAGCTTCTGACCATTCTGGCAAAGGGAATTAAGGGGTTTCTGGGACGAGCACCGTCTAGGGTTTTCTATAGCTCAGTCGGTAGAGCACCGGTCTAGCAATCCGGAGGTCTCGGGTTCGAATCCCGCTGGAATCCCATTTTCTTTGCCTTCTTTTAATCACTATTTCAACAAAATATCACATGCACAATATTTTATTTCAAATGGTTGAAACCAACGAGATTATAGAGAGCGCCCCCTTGAGTTGTAACGGCTCTTTTTTTAATGATAACAGGCTTTTTACTCTGTCATTTGTAATTTTGTATTCCTTTCGAGCATGGTGGAGTTATAAATGTTAGTTTGTAATGTAATGGTGCAGGTTTGGTTACTATTATTTTACTATTTTGTATCACAATTTATAAATACATTTAAGAGACAGGAGCCTATAACACTCACGTAGGGTACCCCAGAGGAAGGCCTGGCTCAAGATGAGGAGCAGCCTGGAACAATACGTGACTGTAAGCATGGTAAACATTGACAAAACGAATCTATCTATCTGTTTTATGCTCTGAACCACTACTGTTCGTCTGTCGTGCAAAGATTTGACTCTTGTAATTATGGACCAAATCCTGACATATCTCGCTTGTATTCGTAGCACTAAACACTACAAGTTGGTGTGAATTCCCATGCTCAAGTCCACACATTACCTTGAGTTGATGCAGTTTACTGCGGAAGAAACGAAGGTCTGCGTAAAACTTGCCACGACCATATTCATCTACCTTCCGCCAGAGAGTCTCGTTGAAGTGATCGTAGAGTAATACGTCAGCCATGTTCCACTCTCTGATCTTTGCGCGTTGTGACTCCGAGAGGGGTGTCTTCGTACTACGCTCGTTATTTGTCACGTAGACTATATCATCGTAGTCCCAGCCCATCATCCTCTTGAGAAGGAGCAGCGATTCGTCGATGTACTCAGTGATGAGGACAAGATCCAGTTGTTCATCTAGTGTTCGAAGAATATCCCGGATGACAATCTCATTGTCGTGTATGGACTTATTGGACGACAAATCATACCACATGCCATTCTTGATGTATCTCTTGCAATTTGATTGCCCTGATTTAGACCAGTACAGAGTAGGTTTAGTGAAGAAACTGCTTACTGCTTCTGATTGGTTATGCTGATTTTGCAATGGAATTTTCATGTATCCAGGACAACTAAAGACAAAAAACGCGGATTCCCACTGCGCGGATGGTTCACGCAATATAGTTATTACCTTCGCACTCGCGTTCATAAAACGGCGGCGAAACTCACTGCTAGGAAGAAATCGTATGTGTGACGTCATCACGTCGTAATTTCGATAATGCGCGTAATCTCCATTCGCTACACCAATTGGGGGTATGAGATATGTTGCGTTCTTAGGGACCGAATCTCGGAAGTGCCCTCGTGTTGGATCATTTCTGAAGAAGAGGAACGACAGGTTTCGAGCATAGCCATAACTTTCTATCATCCTTGCTAACGTTGTACTCCCAGTTTTATGCGTTTTTATATAGAAAAGTGCGTTACTGCGTGATTTATGGTGAATTGCATGTGGGGGAGCTAGGTTGATGTCGAACATCCGACGAGGAACACGAATGCGCCCAAATTCACCCGCATTGTCGCTCCTTACGTAGTGGCCTTCATTCATGTACACGAACCTGCCGACTATCATTATACACGCATATAGAAGGACCACGAGGAAGATTTCCTTAAAAATAGACAAAAACAGAGAATAAGTGTTTTGAATATACAATACGGCTTATAAGTTCACTTCAACTTTGATTTCAGATACAAAATTAGATCAGGGCTCCTTTGCAAAGAGAGAACCGAAGAATTGTAAGTTGTAATTAATTGTAAGTCAGACAATTTGCGTGTTTCAACCAATCATATTTGCGCATTTAGAACACATGATCTGACGTAAAATTAAATGAAACTTACATCCGATCGTATCTCTTCCTGCAACGGGGCCATTGCACGATAAACATTACTAGCATGTTTCACATCTATATAGATGAGCCGAAGTTTTCTCTCAGTCTGAAGGTTCAACATAATTATTAGTGCAATATTTATTTCATTCTCTATTCTTATTCTGCTACCTATGGACCCGGTGGTGTCACTACACATTGGCCGTGGACACGCATGATCGTTCACAATTTCAAGTGAAAAGGGGTCTTTTTCGCGTGTGAACGCGATATTAACTTGCACGCGGAAATGGACAAATATGTTGTTGTTTTTTCATGACGATGTACGCGAAATTCCATAAATAGGGTCCTTTTTCAAGATGATGTACGCGACAATTTTTTTCATGACGATGTTCGCGAAATTTGAAATTTAGGTATGTTTTTGTGATGGCTACAAGGTTTATTTTCATGCACCACGATGTTCGCGAGATGTAAAACATTTCGCAAGGGTACTAGTGTTTTGTTCGTGTACTTGAAATCGTGAAATTAGAGGGTATTTGTAAAGTATGTACCTGAAATGCAAAAAAAAAGGGTCTCTTTTAAAGGCCACTTTGAACTCGTTTTTGCGATAAAAAGGGGTCTAATTTCCTGAAAATGTACTTGAAACCCTGCGAAATAGGGGGTCATTTTCAACCTCTAGAACAATCATGTGTCCTATACCTCTGAATACGAGGTGACGCCACCGGGCCTATGGGCCATGACCGTAACTACGACAGGAACAAGTTTGACGCTTTGGGCCTTTCCCAGATGCGAGTATTATAATTTCAGATTTGTCTGACCACTTTCCAGTATATGCGAGGATGTCTTTTGGTAGGAATATACGTAATATTTCTAGTAATAGATATGTTCGTAAAAAGTAATCCTACCAGTATTGCTAAATTGAGAGATGAGTTGTTAGCAACTGATTGGAGTGAAGTACTACGTGATTATGATGTTGATAGCTCATATATATGATCAATTATTGAATACATTCTTTTTGTTGTAATTGTATTATTTCCTGCAACGGGTCCCAGGTAACGGGTAGCACATATGAAAATCATCTTGTCGAGTAAAGGCACCCCAACGGTGGTGATAAAAACATCCGATATGCAATAAAAAAAAATGAAATTAAATATATTTCTACTTGACAGATAAGAAAAAGTACGAAAACTGGCAATGAAAATAATATCATAAGATATTATTCTAAAATATACAGAACATAACATGTCAGTTAAAGTTAAATCATACAGAAACAAAAATTATGAGAGAAAAACAAATAAACATTAAATATTGAAAGTTACAGCAATAAAGATGAACAAAGAACTGTGTATACGTGTGATTGGTACAGTCGCTATGATCGTAAATTTAAAAAAATGACAGTCGTAATGCCACGCGTTGCTCATTTATTACATTTATTTTGCAAGTAAATGACCATGATAACTAACGATAGTATATTTGTTTATGAATACAAATAACTGTGGACTATTTATTGCAAGCTGGTGTTCGGGGAGTTTGCTATAAGGTCTATAAACCATAACGATAGAATCCGGGATACCGGGTTCATTCTCCGCCTAAATTAAATATACCTACTACGGCCTTGCCGGGAGATCGGCATTTATGGAGAATTTCTAACCCGACTATCGTGTTGCTTTCTAGGCCGTGTTAATCTCATGTAGACTTGGATTGATACTAAGCCAGTGTAGTGTTATGATAATGATTCGGGATGTATATTATATGCACTGGCGTAAATCTGTTCGGAAAGCACAATGCATTGGGGGGTCGAGCAATTGTTCACAAACCGTTTGTGAACAATTGCTCGACCCCCCAATGCATTGTGTTTTCCGGACAGATTTACGCCAGTG
>JBAMJV010006711.1:50000-87500 GCA_037951105.1 Echinarachnius parma
TGTGGCATGATAATTTGATATGTTACGAACAAGATCTTATCGAGATCGAGCCTTGTAACATGACACGAATTATATAAACAAAGCCAGAGATGATCGTGGCGTATTGTGCGATTGTGGAAGCACCCGCTGAGTAAAAACAATAGGTGATACGCTATACGTATCACCTAACTAGATAGAATTTTCGTTTTTACAAAAATAATAATAGTTTGGTTGGACATAAATATTGAGAATGTGTAACAATTTGAATTGCTATTATGTGTAGAATGTATATTTGCTGTAAATTCAACTGTTAGGTAAAACCCCAAATAATACCACAGTAACTTAAATGCGATGTAATATTAAAGTCAATGATACAATACTTTAAGAACATCCTGTGACAAAAAACGTAATTTGTTGAGTAAACCAATATTCTGCGCTAAATTGCTACATAATTGTGAGATACGGCTATTCCATGTTTACTTTCCATCCATTGTAACACCTAAGAATTTAAACTCATCAACATGTTAGGACTATTTCTATAAAATAATAGTAAATTATTAAAGGGATAGTTGAGTTTTGGTAGAGAGGGCGCTACACAAAATAATTTTTTGTGAGATAATGAAAAACTGAGTCTCAAATTTGATAGAGCATACAATTTTAATGGCAGAATAAACTTTATTTGATCAAAATCGATTCAGAAACGGCTGAAATATCCATAAACATAACCATTTGTAATAAATGTGGGGCCCCACAATTAAAGGGATAGTTGAGTTTTGGTATAGAGGGCGCTATACAAAAATCATTTTGTTGAGAGATAATGTAAAACTGAGTGTCAAATTCGAAAGAGCATACCATTTTAATGACAGAATAAACTTTATTTGATCAAAATCGGTTCAGAAATGGCGAAAATATCCATAAACATAACCATTTGTAATAATTGTGGGGCCCCACAATTATTCGATAATTTTGAACCAGCCGTTACAAATTGTTTTTAAATGCTTTCTCTTTGCAAAAATTTACAAAAGAGGTTTTTAAATAGTTGTTGAATATCTCTCTATCTATTCACTATTTCAACAAAACATCGCATGCACAATATTTTATTTTAAATGGTTGAAATCGATGACTGTTAAGAGAGCGCCCTCTTGAGTTTTAACGGCTCTTTTTTAATGATAACATGCTTTTTACTTAGTCATTTGTAATTTTGTATTCCTTTCGAGCATGGTGGAGATATTATTATTAGTTTATAATGTATTGGTGCAGGTTTTGGTTACTAAAATTCAATTTGACCAAAACTGTACTCTCTTTACCAGAACTTAACTATCCCTTTAATCGATAATTTTGAACCCGCCGTTAACAACAATTTTTAAAATGCTTCCTCTTTTAAAAAAAATTTTCAAAGAGGTTTTTAAATAGTTGTTGATTTTCTCTCTATCTAATCACTATTTCAACAAAACATCACTTGCACAATATATTATTTTAAATGGTTGAAACCAATGAGTTTTTAGCGAGCGCCCTCTTGAGTTTTTCTCTTTAAGAAATTATTTACGAGTTTCCACTTTACTTTCATATTACCTCTCACTTTATTGAATTTCTTAAGATAATATAATTATTGGTTTAGCAGACTTTAACTTTGCATTTAATGAGTTCCTTAAAAATAGTATACTTTATTTTATTATGCAATGACGAATTCAAAATGAATATCTCATACAATTTGCTGCGCCTATTACAAAGGCTTTTTAGGTAATGAAGAAATTTCGTCGTTAAATATATTATCATCAATATAGTGATTAAATAGTTAAAGTTCCCCTATGCAATTCTGACATAAGCCCTTTACATAATTAAATCGTGATCCTTGTCTCCCCGTGTAGTTGAGAAAATTGTATATATTAATCTGGGGGGGAAATTTTTGGAGCAAAAACTGCATATTTGATGACCAGTTTTACATTTGTTATTACTTATCTTCTATAATATTAACAAAACTCAGTGTACAAAACATAATGCTATTCCTTATCATGTACATTACGTTTGCCAGAAAAAAGGGGATATAATTTTTACCTCTGAAATTTTTCCACTGGCAATTTTCCTACTGACATTTTTACCACTGATATTTTTCCTCTGACATTTTTTCCGCTGATATTATTTCCTCAGACATATTTACCACTGGCATTTTACCCGACACCCAAATTAGAACATATAATGTTTAATTAGGATTACTTCATAGTTGGACATTTTTGTACAGATCTAGAAGTACAAATTTCAGTGGCGAAAATGTCAGTGGTAAAGGTGTGAAAGGTACAAATGTCAGAGATAAAATGCAAGAGGGAAATTTGTCGGGAAAATTTTCAACAATATATTGCTTAAGAATTTAAAAAGTTATGACAGTTTGACACAAGCTGGCAAGATTATACCAAAGTAGTGAATGTATGTTTTTTAAGCGCAACTACCGTAGTCATAATTTAAGTCCGTTAAATGTCGTTTATATCCATGTTGATTTTTTGTTTGGATACAAACTGTTATTTAAAAAAATACATTGTTTCGATACATTATAAGCTGTGTTGGAAAATAACAATCTGTAGCGATCAAGACAAATTACACTCTGAAACATGTTAAAAGCATGACAGGTTGCCTGTACAACATGTACAGGGACATCGCATCCATACGGCTATAGGCACCGAACTTTCCGGCATTCAGTCCATTTCCGTCAAGCGTTCGTAAACGTTTGATGTTTTGACCAATTTGGCGCAAAAAAAAAGATTCTTATTTATCCTTCGCCCAGCTTGTTATTGTATAACCACAATTATCATGAGTTTGGATTTCTTAAAAAATGATATAAAATGAAGTATAAATACCTGTCCATTCATAGCTACTAATGAGTTGTTGATATCTGGAACCAATTCTCATCTATTGAATCAGAAACGGGCTATACCCTGACTGAGAATCGTACACCCCAAGGTTGCTATGCTCAGTCTGTGTAAATACTTTCTGCCGTGCGAAACAACCTCTGCATAACAATGTCTGAATATTTTAATAACTACTGTAATAGATATATACCCGTATAATGTATGTGCTGAACCATAAATACTTGCATACCATTAACTTTCGTAAAAATTATTTTTAAAAGAATGTACAGTTATTGCAGTGGCGTACCCAGGATTTTTTAAAGGAGGGGGTTATTTTGTAAAAAATTCCAAGCCCAGACCAAGTACCTTCAAAATTTTCGAGACCGAGACCAAGTACCTTCAAAGTTGAAAACCCCTCTCAGGGGGGGGGGGGGGTCTCCGTAATTTTTTTTTCGAAGCCGAGACAAAGTACTTTCAACATTTTCGAGTCCGAGACCGGGTTCGAAAAATTAGGTCGCCGAGACCGGGTTTTAGTTGATCGAGACCATGTTTTTGTCGGTCGAGACCAGGGTTAAAACGGTCGTGAACCCCCCAAACCCCCCCCCCCCCTGGGTACGCCTATGAGTTATTGTCAAACTTATCTTTCCGTTAGTAAAAAATGGTAGAACAAATATAGACGGCTACCCAGCTAGCCACCTGACGTTGGGCCGATGTCGGAATTTGGTTGCCGGATGTCGGCATATCGCCGTTGGCTCGAGGTTAAAATGTCCGCCAGCCCAACATCGTCACGACGTCATTTTTGTGATATATTGGCATAAGGTCATTTTCCGACAATGGCCCAACATCATGTCATGAGATGATGTTGGGCCATTGTCGGAAAATGACGTTATGCCAATATATCACAAAAATTACGTCGTGACGATGTTGGGCTGGCGGACATTTTAACCTCGAGCCAACGGCGATATGCCGACATCCGGCAACCAAATTCCGACATCGGCCCAACGTCAGGTGGCTAGCTGGGTAGGTTAGTATGCTGTTTGTATTAAAGGACATTCTAGATACCTGAGGGTATCAACCGTTTCTCATGAAAAAAAATTGTCCAAAAAAAATAACGATTTATCAGAGAGAGAGAGAGATCATCAAAAACAATTTAATGGCCACTTCAATATGTAGGCTTTATACATCTTCTTAAATTATCGAATAAATGTTGGGGCCAAACATGTATTCCAATCGGATATATTGTTGGATATTCCAGCTGTTCCTGACCCGATTTTGCTCAAACGAAGTTAATTTTGACTTTAAACTCATGTGCCCTTTCAAATATTTCATTAGTTTTTAGTTACCTTACAAAAAAAAAATTATTGAAGCGTCCCCCTTTAACGAATGCAATGTGTTAAAGCCCTTATTTAGGTTGGAGAGCCTTTGTAGGGGATTATTGTCAAAATCCGTACCCGGACTACTACCCCCTGGGGGTGTTTTACAAAGATCCTAAGTTGAACTTAAGGGCCAAAGCCAGAAGTAGTCAACCCAAGGGTCAAAATTGAAAAAAAAAAAATTTTCTTTCATGTATGATAGGAAAGGTGAGTATCTGCAGTTTCCGGAACTGTGTTCGGCTAAGCATACCGTCTCTCGGATTTCCCGTAATACACTTTTAAATAATGAAAAGCGCCCTCACAGCGCGACGGGACGGAATGTTGAAAAATTTGATTTATAAAAAAACTAAGATTCATTCTAGAAATATAGAAGTGTTTTTGGATAGCTCATGCATAGGACAATAATTGTACCACACACATTTCGTATAATACTGCCCTCTTCAGTTGGGCAAAAAATTGCCTTATTCTGACATTTTTCCGTCCCGTCGCGTTTTGACATCCATTTTTTAGCGTCACTCAATATTAGAGCAGTTATTTATTGCCATCTTCTCTGAAGTATCAATGAATTCATGCCCGAACACTTTTATGATGTTAGAATTTCATTTCCTCTTTTCAGAAAAATTCTACGAGGCTTCGACATTTTCGCGACGGGACGGAAATTGCGCGACGGGACGGAATTTAATCCAGATTAAATCCCATTTTCAATGCAATTTCATCACAAATTTTCTTTCTTTTGTATCGTTGAAAGAGAATAAAATACAGTTTCATGTATTTTTGCTTTGAAATGAACTAATTAGCTAATTAACTAAAATTTATTTTTAGAGGAAAATATTCACATTATTTGGGTGGGAACCTTCCTCTATATGCTATGTACAGCAGTGCTTTCACACTAAGTATACAGAATTTTTTTAGATATTTCCTGAATTCAGTTTATTTTGAAATCCAAGCAGCAAATGATAAAGAATGCTATTTTGGATAGTAATATGTCATTTTTAATACGTGTGGTTTACGGGTAGACCATGTGAGATGGGTGGATTGGTAAGCCCTGAAAAGGACTATGGTAGTCCTAGAAAGGACTGTTGGTGTAGTTCTGAAAAGAACTGTTGGTATTCTTTCTAGGAGAGTTCTAAAAAGAACTGTTGGTAGTCCTAGAAAGGACTGTTGATAGTCCTAGAAAGGACTGTTGGTAGTCCTATAAAGGACTGTTGGGATAGTCCTGAAAAAAGACTGTTGGTATTCTTTCTAGGAGAGTCCTAAAAAGGACAATTGGTAGTCCTAGAAAGGACTGTTGTTAGTCCTAGAAAGGACTGTTGGGATAGTCCTGAAAAGGACTGTTGGTATTCTTTCTAGGAGGGTCCTAAAAAGGACAGTTGGTAGTCCTAGAAAGGACTGTTGATAGTCCTAGAAAGGACTGTTGGTATTGCGAGGAGAGGATGGATGGTAGGAAGGACTCTACGTTTCGAATAGGTTGACTATCCGTCGTCAGGAGTGGGGATCTGTTGGCGTGCGCGGCTATAAGGCTAGGGGTTGCGGACGCGGGTGACGTACTATCGATTAGGAGCGCTATCGGCGACGCGTTGTGTGTGCTGCCGACGCTGGCGGCGCTGTAGTCTCTCGGCTCGCTGGGTGCGGACGTGGGTGACGCAAGGCTGCTCTGCGGGTGGCGGCGGCGTTTGATGCTCGGCTGGCTGGCTGGCTGGCTTATGACGCTGGCGGCGCTGTAATCTCTCGGCTCGCTGGTCGCGGACATGGGTGACGCAAGGCTGCTCTGCGGGTGGCGGCGGTTGATGTTCATCGATATACACCACTGGATATAGCAACAGCGCCCTCATCATGAAGCCAGTGACAGTATCAACAAATGAAAAGGAAATTTCATTATCATAGAAGAGCTCGTTAGTGGTGAGTAAATGTATTAGGTCTGAGAAAATGCATCATTTTCGCAATTTATTTACTTGTTTTCTTTCGTGTTGTATGTGCCCCACGTACTATTAACTGTGTTGGGTTTTGTGCAGTTCTGCCCGAAACTTTCGAAAGGGCCCGAAAAGAGTATTTTAGAGGCGAATCGCGCAGATTTTGTCACATTTGTGGTATACATTTCTAAATTTGGGGTTTTAATAAGATTTGAACTCTCCTATCTTCCTTTATTATCTCACGAATCAATTATGTTATCTTAACGCAAAGTAATAGTTGGTGTAATATTAGATCGACATATCTATCAGAGTATCACTATCATTGCCTCGAAATTATAAATTGTATTTTGAACGGTCGGCTGCTTCTAGCTAGAAGCGGCCGACCGTTCAAAATACAATTTATAATTTCGAGGCAATGATAGTGATAGATATGTCGATCTAGTGTAATATTAGTGTCATTGTGTATGTTTAGCATATATCTGAATTCGGTCACGCATATTCAAAACGGGTAAACTGGCTTCACGGTGTTATCATTACTTGTTAATGTATGTAATTATGCTTTAGAAAATCACGTAATTGAATGGCCAAAGTGGGGCTAGTGACCAAACAATAAAGCCTTTAACTTAGGGCAAGTAAAATTCCAGAACACACGATTGAAATTATATCATTTATGAATGTGAATTATGTATAATGTCAAATGAAAGTATAATCCATGGACAATAGTCGTAGCATATTTTTCAATAGACACTGTTGGTCCAATGAAAATTTAAAAGTTTGTATCTATAGTTTGGTAAATTTATTTGTTTGATCTAAAATTTAAAACCAGAATTTAGATATAAAGTGCTCAGTTTACCTTGTCATTGCCTTGCATATAAAACTAAAGACCTTTTTTCTTTTTTCTCTTTCTCTAAATTAGATTCCTGATTAGATGCCCACTTCTCACTGGCCATCAACTGCATTCTAGGCTGTATCCAGCAGCAGCGGGATTCGACTTCAAGCCAGCAGCAAAATTGATCTCGCATCCGTTGATCTTCGGGGTGCACATGCTGTAGACATACAACACAACGATCATCATGCCAGCGTGTCACATTAAAGGGGCCCTGCAACCCAAATGCATGTTGACCTCTGTTCATCTGTATTAGTGTACACATTCAATATTTGTAAACGGTTTGACCCAAATACGTTTTGTATATTTTTAAACATTTTATCATTTATTTGTCTTCATGTTGCTAAGCCCCACCTCCTAAATAAAACATCCAGAGCAAATTCTATTGTTGACCTGCAGTGACATCATTTGTCAATCACTGGTCAGATACCATGAGATTAACAAAAGATGAAAGTACACAAAGAACATCCACACAAAAGCATGCCCTGCATACCTCCATGCAATAGCTTAGACAGTGCTTTTCTTCTGACATAGCAACAGCTATTGTAATTGAAGTTGTGTGAGTTGGTATTCTATTCAACCGTGTGATGCTATTGTGATTAGGCTAATCACAATAGCATGGTAGCTGACCAGTGATTGACAAATGGTCAACAATGGTCAACAATAGAATTTGCTGTGGAGGGTTTTTTAGGAGGTGGGGCTTAGCAACATGAAGACAAATAAATCATAAAATGTTTTAAAATATACAAAACATATTTGGGTCAAACCGTTTACAAATATTGAATGTGTACACTAATACAGATGAACAGAGGTCAACATGCATTTGGGTTGCAGGGCCCCTTTAAGCTGCAGTTGACAGGGCCAAAGCTACGGAATCAGCTCTCTATTCTAAACTGATTTTAGGCTTAGGGTTTAGACACGAATGAGATGGACACAGTGGCATACTGTACCCATGTATTTTTTTAAGAGAGCGGGGGTTAATTCGTCAGGCAAATTTCCGAGTCCGAGACCGAGACTGAGACCATTGGTTGAGAGTCGTACAAGCGGGGATGGGGGAGGGGGGGGGGGGGGGGGGGTGTGCCCGTAGAACATCTTCGAAGCCGAGGCTGAGTACCTTTACAAATTTCAAGACTGAGACCAGGATTATTCCAGGATTATTCGTAATTTGACTCAAAGGGGGGGGGGGGGGGGTCAGTTTCTTTATATATGTGTTGGTGTTCCCTCGCATATTTCCCTAAGTTGATTTCTATTCTTTGGGTTTATGTCAGGTTTATAATAGGTTCTGACCATACGAGCAATGAAAACTAAGGGGTTTCAGGGACGAAACACCAAACACCAAACTACGGTTTTTTATATCTCAGTCGGTAAGAGTGCCTGTATAGCAATCTGGAGTTCTCGGGTTCGAATCCCGGTTGAAACTTGGGATCCCATTTTCTTTGTCTTTTTCATTAATAAATTTCTCCTTGGTCGGGTGTTAAATTAGGCAGCTTTGGCTAGTATGCTCCCCTGGGAGTTGAGATAGTGCACAAGATAATTGTGTGTGTTTGAACAGTACATGATGACCAAGGGGAATTATGTGCTTTGAATAGGGCACCTATAGATACGTACATGGTGCTATATAAATGCTATATATTATTATATATTAAATGAACATGCGCACATTGACTCTGAAATAGAAAACAACAGTTGTAATTATATTTTATGACATTCCCAATTGCCTCTTTATTTGTATGACCATGCAGGACCCCATTGCAGAAAGACATACAATCTTGACTTGCAATTGAATGTATAACTGTATCTCTTTCTGCAATGGGACCTATATATGTTTGATTATGCTGCATTATGTGTGTATTTGTTTGCTTGTCAGTGCTCGCGTGTGTGTGTGTGTCATCTGAATTTGTGCGCTTTGGTAATTAAGTCAGCTTTGCCAAGTGAAAAGAGGGAATTCGATATGAAATTATATATACGAAATGTGATGATATATAAGGTGATTGATTGTGATTTTAGAATAACAATTAGTAAAAAAAAAAGAAAAAAAAAAGAAAACACACACATATTGTCCAATGTTCAGTTAATTATTGAGGAGCAACCCGAATCATGTAGAATACATGCTCCCGTAAACTTAGGGTGACTTATATATAAGGTGATTGATTGTGATTTTAGAATAACAATTAGTAAAAAAAAAAAAAAAAAAAAAAAAACACACATATTGTCCAATGTTCAGTTAATTATTGAGGAGCAACCCGAATCATGTAGAATACATGCTCCCGTAAACTTAGGGTGACTTTTGCCACTTTTTGAGAAGGATGTATTTTCATCAAGTCTTACTATTTATAACTAATTTCTGATTCTATACAAAACCCTATAAGAATACATTTGGAATTTGTTCTATAAAGTGAGGCTTGATGAAAGTATATTCATCTCAAAAAGTGGCCAAATTCACCCTTGCGGCCAAAGTCACTCCGGTTTATGATACTAAAGTATTCCAGCATTTTCCTCCCTTCTATGTAAATCATATGATAAATATTCTTAGTATTATTATTACGACATTCGTTGTAATAGTTTTGTCTCAACCCAGGCCCCTCCTCCCCCATCCCCCGCCAAAAAAAAAGGGGTAAATAGAAAAAGAAAACAAAAAAATAAGCAAGCCGCTGGGCATAGAATATTGAATTAATACTAATAGTACCATATATGTGTGTAAAATGTCTAGTAATGAGCCTGGTATTCAAAGTGACCAGGGTCTGTATTCATGTAACTATCTTAATACTGGCATCCCTGATAATTACAAATTAAATTGGCAGTTATATTGTGTGTACGAACATAAACAATTCAATCTGCTAGGACTATTTACACACATTTCCAATACACGCGTATATCGACATGCGCAATGGATGGGTGCATTTTTAACTACTTCCGGTTTTGTGCGGCGGCTTCAGCGCCGTGAATGCGGCAGTGTACAGCACGCTGTATCCAGTGGTGTATATCGATGTTGATGTTCCACTGGCTGGCTGGCTGGCTGTTGACGCTGGCGGCGCTGTAACCTCTCGGCTCGCTGGTCGCGGACGCGGGTGACGCCAGGCTCTTCTGCGGGTAGCGGCGGGTGGTGTACGGTTGGCTGGCTGACTGGCTGTTGCATTTCGGTGTGCTGGTTGCGGATTTGAGTGGCGCTAGGCTGCTCGGTTTCCTCTGTGGGTGGCGGTGGGTGATGTGTGGCTGGCTGTGTAGGCTGTGTCGGCGGTCTATTTGTGTCCTTGTTGATGAGTGGTTTCCAGATGTCGCTGATGTATAATCCTGTATCTTGAGGTACTGTGTTGTGGCGGTGAATTTCGATGGCTTCTCGGATGCGGCGTGTGTTCCAATGTTTGATGGTGGTGATGAGCTTGCTGTCGTCCCATTGAATGACGTGTTCGTGCTGTTGTGCGTGCTTGACGATGGCTGACTTGTCCCAATCGCTGAGTCTGTAGCTGGTCTTGTGTTCCTTTAGTCGTGTTTCCAGATTTCTGCCCGTTTCCCCAATGTAGACTTGACTGCATTCGCATGGTATTCTGTAGACTGCTTTCTTGTGAAGTGGATGCCTGTCCTTGTGAGTGTGGAGTGCCGAGTGGAGCTTGTTGGATGAGCTATGACGAACTTTGATGTCTGCTGTCTGAAGAATGCGTTGAATCTTGTGTGAGGCTGGTCCGATATATGGTAGAACAACTGTTTGTGTCGGTGGTGTAGCTATTGGTTGGTCTTCTTTAGTTGTGGTGTCGGCGACGGGCCTGCTGGTTGGAATGCTGGTCTTGATCTTGTTTCTTGGGTATTTGTTGATATCAGTGAGGGCGGTGGTGACGTGCTTGATTTCCTGTTGTAGATGGTCGGCATCGCTGAGTTGGTGGGCTCGGCGGATGAGGGTGTTGGGTACTGACTGAATAACTGCTGGATGGTGGAATGATCTGTAGTGTAGGTATCTGTCGGTGTGTGTGGGCTTCCTGTAGACTTGGTGGGCGGGTTTCTAGTAACGAGGACGTCGAGGAAGGGGATGCTGTTGTGTTCTTCGGTTTCCATGGTGAATTTGATGCTCGGGTGTTGCTGGTTGATGTGGGTGAGGAAGGTGTCCAAGTCGCCTCTGCTGTGTGGCCAGATGACAAATGTGTCGTCGACGTATCGAAGCCAGAGGGAAGGAGAATGTGAAGATTACTGTAGTGCTGTTGTTTCGAAGTGTTCCATGAAGATGTTGGCTATGACGGGTGAAAGTGGTGATCCCATGGCTGCGCCTTGTAGTTGTTTGTAGTAGTTGTCTCGCCATTTGAATGATGTGGAGTTGAGACAGAAGATGATGAGGTCGTGAATTTGGTCCGGTGTGAGTGCGGTTCTATCGGAGAGTGTGTCGTCAGCTTCGATCTTTGACGATGCTGCAGGCTTCGGTGACAGGAACGCTGGTGAACAGAGATTCAACGTCAAAGCTGACCATGATGTCTGTGTCTTGTATGGTTGTCTCGGAGAGAATGTCGATGAAATGCTTGGAGTTGTTGATGTGATGCTGTGACTGTCCTACAAGAGGCTGAAGAATTTATGTCAGGTGTCTAGCGGTGTTGTAGCATGGCGATCCTCGGGTTGAAATGATGGGACGAAGTGGGATGGCGGGTTTGTGGATCTTCGGCTGGCCAAATAGGATGGAGCAGGTAGCTGAAGATGAACAGAGCTGGAAGTAGAGTGGCTTGGGGATGGCGTCTAGTCTGTGTAGTGAGAGTAGTTTGTCTGCTTGTAAACCCCTCAAAAAACGTTCGGAAACTCAAGTTTGATCGATCATATCTCTCGTATTTTTTAATAAGAATACTCGAAATCGGTGTCACAATAAAGCCTCATTATATACCTTTCAAACGGTGCGTTATGTGTAGTGATTATGCAATTGGGGCGATTGCAGTAGCCCAGAGAATAGGGGGAGGCAGGAAGTGAAATCTCGCAAAATGGCCCCAATGCATTCAATTTACGAGTGCATGACTGTGTTGATCAGTTTTCTAAAGGTTAACATTCTATTGAATACACCCACCCTTTCCATTCATCAAAATTGTTGAATTGGATACCATTTTAATGGAAATTATCTCTTCATTACGATGGCATATTAATCATAAGGATTATGCAAATGGAGTGTGTGCAGCGAACCGGAATATGGAGATGGGTCGAGTGTGAAATCAGACAAAAAAATATGGAGTTGACAAAAAATCAGAGCGTTGCATTTTTTTCGAGCTTTTGGGAGGATTTTTTAACATTTCAAATAAAATATTCATGATCAAATATGATATCAACGGAAAAGCCCAACAACTCTTCTGTATGAAAATGTGAAATTTATAATGATTTTTGTAAAGGGCGGCTGCAGGGAGATGAATGGGAGGGAGCCTCAAAAGTGACCCATTTTGAAACGCTCTGATTTCAAGGCACTATTCATGCGTTTTCAATTGAATTCCTCTCATTCATGGCCAACTCTTTCAAGTCGCATTACATCCTCTACACAATGGTATACAGATACCGACACCAAATCAGAGCGTTTTGAAATGGTCACTTTTGAGGCTCCCCCACATTCATCTCCCTGCAGCCGCCCTTTACAAAAATCATAATAAATGTCACATTTTCATACAGAAGAGTTGTTGGGCTTTCCGTTGATATCAATTTAAATCATGAATATTTTATTTGAAATGCTAAAAAATCCTCCCAAAAGCTCGAAAAAAATGCAACGCTCTGATTTGTTGTCAACTCCATATCTTTTTGTCTGATTTCACACTCGACCCATCTCCATATTCCGGTTCGCTGCACACACCCCATTTGCATAATCCTTACGATTAATATGTCATCGTAAGGAAGAGATAATTTCCATTAAAATGGTATCAAATTCAACAATTTTGATGAATGGAAAGGGTGGCAGCATTCAATAGAATGTTAACCTTTAGAAAACTGGTCAACACAGTCTTGCACTCGTAAATTGAATGCATTGGGGCCATTTTGCGAGATTTCACTTCCTACCTCCCCCTATTCTCTGGGCTACTGCAATCGCCCCAATTGCATAATCACTACACATAATGCACCGTTTGAAAGGTATATAATGAGGCTTTATTGTGACACCGATTTCGAGTATTCTTATTAAAAAATACGAGAGATATGATCAATGAAACTTGAGTTTCCGAACTTTTTTTGAGGGGTTTAGAATGTGTATCGATGAATTGTTGCGTAAGTCCTTGATGGCTGTTTGTTCTTGTTTGCTGATGTTGGGTTGTGGAGGCTTGGCTGTTGAAAGCGCTTGAGTGACTTGAAGTCGGATGTTGTCTGCTGCGGGTCTGCTCAGGAATCTTAGTTTGGGTTCAACTTGTTGTATTACTTCGGAGAATGGTATCTTCTTGGGTGATACGGCAAAGTTTAGACCTAATGATAAGACGTTGTGTTCTGCTGCTGTGAGGTTGTGGTCGCTGAGATTGATGACGGTGTCCTTGGTGTTGGTGGGTGCTGACGTACTGGTTAGTTGCTGGTTCTTGGCTAGGAGCTGGTTGAATTTGACGATCTGTTTCTGTCGGGTCGACTGGAACGTTTTCTTGGCGGTGGAGGAGTTGAATGCTTGGCATTTCTTAAGGTCGATAGGTTGGAGTTGTTGGGAGAGGTTGATTTCGGATGCTTGGATGTTGTGTTTCACGTTGTGTAGCTGATGGCGGGTGTTGGCGATGCGTTCTCTGACTAAGGCTAATCCTGCCTTGTGTAGGATCTGTTCTGCGCGTGGTGTGTCGATTGTAGACTTGAGCTGTAGCCCCGGTGGGGTAATGCTGGAGTCACGGCAGCGTTTAAGAAAGGTGAGGTGGTTCTTGAGTTTCGCTTGGACGTGGTTGCGCTGTAGTTGCCTGGCTGATACTTGGGTCGGCTCCCTGTAGAGCTGAGTTAAATGTTACTTGTAAGTATCGGTTTCCATGGTGGTGTATATAATACGTGTGGTTTACGGGTACACCATGTGAGATGGGTGGATTGGTAAGCCCTGAAAAGGGCTATGGTAGTCCTAGAAGGGACTGTTGTTGTAGTTCTGAAAAGAACTGTTGGTATTCTTTCTAGGAGAGTTCTAAAAAGAATTGTTGGTAGTCCTAGAAAGGACTGTTGATAGTCCTAGAAAGGACTGTTGGTAGTCCTATAAAGGACTGTTGGGATAGTCCTGAAAAAAGACTGTTGGTATTCTTTCTAGGAGAGTCCTAAAAAGGACAATTGGTAGTCCTAGAAAGGACTGTTGTTAGTCCTAGAAAGGACTGTTGGGATAGTCCTGAAAAGGACTGTTGGTATTCTTTCTAGGAGGGTCCTAAAAAGGACAGTTGGTAGTCCTAGAAAGGACTGTTGATAGTCCTAGAAAGGACTGTTGGTATTGCGAGGAGAGGGTGGATGGTAGGAGGGACTCGACGTTTCGAATAGGTTGACTATCCGTCGTCAGGAGTGGGGATCTGTTGTTGTTGTTATTAATTTTAATTGGCGTTGCATTCAAAAGAATATATTACGCCAAACATTACTTCATTTTTTTTTCATAATTAGATTATCAAAAACTCAATTTTCAAAATTAAAGAAAAAAAAAAAGAAAAAAAGGATTCTGTCCAATACACTGGTCCACTCAACCTACAAACCGCTTTCTAAAAGTATAATCCTGCCAACCCGGCTATGTATGATTTAATAGCAGGCTTCTCGGCACAAGGCCTAGGCCACTCATATACACGGAATGCAGGCGGGGGGTGTATGGTACCAGAAACATTATCCGAAAATTAAAACAATAATATATTTATAAACATATTTTTCACATACTGTAAGCACTTTTATTTGGAGCTTAATCTAAAATTAGTTTAACCCGTCACCAGTTAGTGTGCAAAAAAAGAGGGGGAAAAAAAAGATACATACACATATAATATTCATAACTTCTACAACACTTTGAATGTATTTGTTCTCTTTATAAACCTCATAACAATACTTATATTATATGGTTGTAATAGTATGTATATACTTAGAGCATTTTGTTTTAATTCTGTTTTCATCATCTCCCTCTCCTTTTCATACATACGACAATATAATAAAAAATGCTCCACCGTTTCACTGACCAAACATGTAGCACACAACCCTGTCGGGTGTTTACCAATTTTGTGCATAAAGTCATTTAATCTTACTACTCCAAGTCTCAATCTACAAAAAATAATTTCCTCACGCCTTGTATTACAACGCAGTGATGTGACAGGAAGTACATTTTTCTTTACATTATACAAATGTCGCCCTCTATCGGACGCATCCCACTTACTCTGCCAAATTGCATTATAATACCTTCCAATAATTGCTCGTATTTCACTACATGATTTCTTAACATAAATATCTATATATTCTCTTTTCAATGCTGCTTTTGCCAACGAGTCAGCCACTTCATTTCCATAAATATTACAATGTGAAGGAATCCATACAAAAGATATACTAATGCCCATATAATACAAATTTGCAACTTGAAACATTATTTCTTGCACAATGTTATCATTTGATACATTTTCAATTTCATATAGACTACTCAAAGAGTCCGTTAATATTACCACATCTGAACACGGTTGGAAATCTGCAATCCAATTTAGTGCCATAACCATGGCTACTTGTTCCGCTCGGCATATTGAAATGGGTGACACTTTTTTTCCACATAATACACTCATTTGAGGAATATAAAAAGCGACTGCCGTAAATCCATTTACCATCTCTTTTGATGCATCAGTATTAATTCTTAAATATTTTATCCAACGAGTATTTATAACTTCTTGAGTAACTATTCTTTGATGATCGACCATATCTGACTTACTTACTTTATTATGAATATTATAACAAACTTCAGGTTAATACGTGCGGTTTACGGGTACACCATGTGAGATGGGTGGATTGGTAAGTCCTGAAAAGGACTATGGTAGTCCTAGAAAGGACTGTTGGTGTAGTTCTGAAAAGAACTGTGGTATTCTTTCTAGGAGAGTTCTAAAAAGAACTGTTTGTAGTCCTAGAAAGGACTGTTGGTAGTCCTATAAAGGACTGTTGGGATAGTCCTGAAAAAGACTGTTGGTATTCTTTCTTGGAGAGTCCTAAAAAGGACAATTGGTAGTCCTAGAAAGGACTGTTGTTAGTCCTAGAAAGGACTGTTGGGATAGTCCTGAAAAGGACTGTTGGTATTCTTTCTAGGAGAGTCCTAAAAAGGACAATTGGTAGTCCTAGAAAGGACTGTTGATAGTCCTAGAAAGGACTGTGGTATTGCGAGGAGAGGGTGGATGGTAGGAGGGACTCGACGTTTCGAATAGGTTGACTATCCGTCGTCAGGAGTGATGACGGATAGTCAACCTATTCGAAACGTCGAGTCCCTCCTACCATCCACCCTCTCCTCGCAATACCACAGTCCTTTCTAGGACTATCAACAGTCCTTTCTAGGACTACCAATTGTCCTTTTTAGGACTCTCCTAGAAAGAATACCAACAGTCCTTTTCAGGACTATCCCAACAGTCCTTTCTAGGACTAACAACAGTCCTTTCTAGGACTACCAATTGTCCTTTTTAGGACTCTCCAAGAAAGAATACCAACAGTCTTTTTCAGGACTATCCCAACAGTCCTTTATAGGACTACCAACAGTCCTTTCTAGGACTACAAACAGTTCTTTTTAGAACTCTCCTAGAAAGAATACCACAGTTCTTTTCAGAACTACACCAACAGTCCTTTCTAGGACTACCATAGTCCTTTTCAGGACTTACCAATCCACCCATCTCACATGGTGTACCCGTAAACCGCACGTATTATATACACCACCATGGAAACCGATACTTACAAGCAACATTTAAACTTCAGGTTCTATAACATGCCAAGGAGGGTGTACTGGTATACAAAAAGTATCTACCTCTACATCCAACTTTAAAGTGCGAACAGCTAGAGATTGATATTTAATATTTTCTTCACATTTTTGTGTATGAAATTGCCAACAATCCAATAAACATGCTCTTGTGGGATGATTTGAACAAGAACTCAAAATTCTATTTTTTAATCTATCAGTCAATAACTGACGCCTTAATTATAAGGGCATCTCTCCACACTCCACTTGCAGAGCCTCTAAAGATGTCGTTGGAAGGGCTCCAGTAGCTAGACTTAAACATTGATATTGTATAGAGTCCAACGATTTTTTTAGAGTTTGGCAGGCAGAGCCATACACCTCTGCAGCAAAATCTATGACAGGTCGAATAAGGTGTTTATACATCAAATTAAGAGCGTAAAAATCACTTCCCCATGAAGAACCAGATACGCATCTCATCATATTAATTCTTTTTTGACAACTTATTTTTACTTTCTCAATATGTTTTGACCAAGTTAATTTACTATCAAATAATACTCCCAAATATGTATACTCCTGTACTTGGTTTAATTTCAAACCATTTATACATAACTTCATTCCACAATTACTTTTCTTATTAGTAAATACCATATAACATGACTTTTCTGCTGAAAAGGTCATTTTCCACACCTTACTCCATTCATACAGAGTATTAATACAGGACTGAAGTTTACTCTTTAATAATTCCAGCTTTTTACAAGGAATCCAAAAAGCAATATCGTCAGCATATATAGACATGGTAGCAACTGATATCCCTTTTGTTATATCACTAACCAAAATATTGAACAATAAAGGACATATTACACTTCCTTGAGGCAAGCCTCTTCGCAATTTTCGAGGACGAGACCATCGGTAATGATGGTCGAGACCGCTAAAATGTGGCATTGAGACCAGCTACAAGTTGTAAAGGGGGGGGGGGGGGTCAAACTCCCAAAACAGTCATTTTTTTGTCAAAGGGGGGGTTGAACCCCTCCCCCCCCCCCTGGGTACGCCTATGACCCATCCTCTCCTTACCAGGGCCTCGTTGCAGAAAGAGATTGTAATCGATTGTAAGTTACGATTAATTGTAAGTCAGATCATGTGACTAAACGCGGAAATCTGATTGGTTGAAATGCGCAAATTTTCTGACTAACAATTAATTGTATATAACTTACAATCGATTGTATCTCTTTCTGCAACAGGACACATAACTCATATCGGCGCTGTAGTTATTTTCTTTCTTTTTTACTACAATCTCAATCCAAGAAATAACACCAATTGTTCTTCTCAGGGCTCTCCAATCCTCCCTTCCCACATGGTGCAACCGCAAGCCGACTGAATAACTATCGACATCACCGTGGACTTACAAGCAGCATGTATGTTCTTGTTCTTTTGTACAGAAAATGCCATGCATTTGTTTTTATTGAACCCCTATGAAACACAGCTAACCTGACTAGGATGTTCTTATAATTGTGAGAAGAAAAACAAACATTCTGTGCGTTTCTGACCTGGCAAAATAATTCCAAAGATGATAATTTATTAAAAACAGACAAAATTACAGATAAAATTATCTACTGTATATAGATATAAATATATAAGAAACAAAGAAAATGTATACTAGATCGATGAATACCAATAAATTGAAACTCGACATAATGTACATATTTAAAATGATTTGCAATGCATTATGTAAAAACAGCACTCATTCATGAAAATGTTCTCTCTAGTATGCACATTGAGGCCTCGGTCACATATCACCGGATATCGTTAACGGACGCCATACGGATATAACATTTTCGAAATCAAATTATCCTGTGGAGAAAGTCATCTCCATTTCCTTCATGTACAAAACCTTCCGCCGGACAGAACAACGTACATTGCCTGAAAATAAACGCATACAAACAGAGACGAACGGATTGAAAATGTTGCTTTTTGTCAGGCGTCCATTAACGCTATCCAATGACATGTGACCGGGCATTTTTGTGACAAAGTTCAATGCCAAATTATTTCCCGTTGATTTTTTAAAAAAATGAAGACCAAGATGGCCTAATCATTTAATGAAGTAATACGACTACTACTGATCAAAATAATAGTAATGATAATAGTAACAATCAAAATAACAATAACAATAATGGTAATGATAATGATACTGATTATTGCATTCCGTGTAGAAAGCACCCCTGGTGAACACCTCAAAGTTGCCAGGCAGAAAACAATACAATGTTGAGTTTCTATAAGCCGTATATAGGTCATTCCTGCCGACTTGGGGAAGCCACCGGGGGTGCCTTGTACATCAATTGTACAAAATAATGAAGGGTATTTGTAAAAAATCATAATGTGTAATTATACGTAATTACATTTAGTCATTGTATTGTGGAAATATACAACAAAAAATGCCTAATACATGTGCGTATGTAATCATGGTAAATATAGCAATTCATTATGTTTGTATAAAGAAAAGTGATATATTAAACTTGACATTCAGAATTACTTGTAGTTTAGTATATTGAAGTAGAAAGAATACTTCTCAGTTCTCATCATTACAATTATCCATAATTTCACTTATTTTATTTAATCCATAATACAAAAAATACAACCTCATATTCAATATGCAAATCATACAAAACACCACCGACGAAATTGTAATAAATTAGTATGTTCACCTTATATACTATTAAGAGTATTTTCTAAAGTTTAACATTACCCAAAAAAAGTGTTTCATGATAAAAATTGTACAATAAAACAGACATGCCAGAACGATATTTGAAACAATCAAGTGATACGTTTAAATTAGCAGATATCAGTTAATGTACATAATATCTACACGTTTGATTAACCTACATACAAAAACTGTTTAATTGTATTTCTGTGAGGATATAAAAATACATTTTTAGGTGATGACAAAAGGGGGGTATTGGGAAACGAACAGCGACATCCTTAATCGAGTAGGGTCAGCTAATGTAGGGCATTCCAAATCCTGGGGAATCTACAACTAAAAGGGATCTAGTATTAAACTTTGTTGACATGTGCAAAAAGTGAAGAGTGGTTGATACAAGGTCTACTGTTGTTATTATGTCCACTGGGTGTTGTGTGAAATGTTCAAGTTAAATGGACGTTATATGGCCGAGAAATGAGCAAAAAAGCAAAGTGATGTTCACTAACTCATTTCACTCACTTTGTACACGATTTTGACGATGTGGTGGATTATTCGGGTGCGGTTCGTTATTCCGAAGGTTCGTTATTCCGAAGGTTCGTTATTCCGAAGGTTCGTTATTCCGAACACGCAAATTTCCTATACCTGAGTGTTCGTTAATCCGAAAATGAAATAGGGTTCGTTAATCCGAACATTTGTTGCATTATTCCGAAGGTTCGTTATTCCGAAGGTTCGTTATTCCGAAGGTTCGTTATTCCGAATGTTCGTTATTCCGAAGGTTCGTTATTCCGAAGGTTCGCTATTCCTAAAATGAAATCGGGTTCGTTATTCCGAAGGTTCGTTATTCCGAAGGTCCGTTATTCCGAAGGTTCGTTATTCCGAAGGTTCGCTATTCCTAAAATGAAATCGGGTTCGTTAATCCGAAAATGTATTTGGGTTTGTTATAATGCTATAATTTCATATAAAGAGATAAAATAAACTTAAATGTTTAATTGGTCTGGCCAAGGGAGGGAAAGGGGGAGGGGTATGCTTAATGCAGGCTGTAAATTAAATAAACAAAACACAAACTATAGTATTATAACAAGCCCGATTTAATTTTCGGAATAACGAACCCGATTTTATTTTCGGATCAACGAACCTTCGGAATAACGAACCTTCGGAATAACGAACCTTCGGAATAACGAACCCGATTTTATTTTCGGATCAACGAACCTTCGGAATAACGAACCTTCGGAATAACGAACCTTCGGAATAACGAACCTTCGGAATAACGAACCTTCGGAATAACGAACCTTCGGAATAACGAACCTTCGGAATAACTGAACCTTCGGAATAACGAACCTTCGGAATAACGGACTGTAACCGATTATTCAACATCTGAACACTTCAATCGTGCATATCTTTTTAACGAAAGGGAAATTTGAAAAACAGAAACCGGTCCCATGATGTTATTGTCAATACGAATACAACAAGGTATAAAGGAACCGCTAGAATTCCAATTGGATTTTGAGGATTTGGACAATGTTACTAAGAGCCTTTTCACATTGGCGAAAATGCGTGATTTCAATCATGATTTGAGTTATTTTTCACTCCAATCACGGTATTTTTGACGGTGTGAACACTAATTGGAATCACGAATCGCGGAACTCAAATCATTACCCAGGGAGCAAAGGGGCTTTTTCATACATGGAATGTTATAAAAGGTTTGGGCCCATTATTGTCTTCTAGGACCTTGTAGAAGCACAACCTAGGTGGACAACCTCGCGAACTAGCTACTGGAAGGCCAGAAAACACATATTAAAGGTATGGTGTCAAGAATATCAGCTGAAAATGGCATTTTAGCCCTTCAGAAAGCCACTTACATGTAGATTTCGAATAAAACAACTGTTTTGCACTTGGAAAATTATTTATAAATGATATGAGGACCTGAAAATTTACTTTGAAAGTGCCCCCAAAAAAAATTGAGTTCGGGCGAAGAAAAATGACGTCATAGTTGTGACGTCATCTGCAGGCAATCACAGGATCCCCGATACTCTAATTGTCATAGACGTACACGCTGAGCGCATCTAATCACATTGACAGAGATATATTATTTCGATTTTTTTTTCAATATCTACATACATTTGTTTGAGTTTATAATTATGGAGGATCCACACCCAGATTCATCTGATTCTAACAGTGAGCGTGAATTAGACGAAAGATCTGGATCAGAGTCAGAATCGAGTTTTGAATTGACAGTTCCTGAAGATAAAATTCCACATTGTGCGTTGGCAGCCAAAATGGAATGGAAGTGATAGAGGTGCAACCGAACAGATTTGTTGAGCGTGGCTGAGCTAATTCATGACAATTTCCCCATAATTGCAGACACCATTATTATAATTCTTATTTCATTATTTGTCTCCACAAATACAACAAATATAATTGCCAAATAAAGGCGCATACTCACTCTAAAATCGCTTCGAGGGAGTCTCCGATATGAGTATAGCAATCGTATACCCAGCCCCCTCGCAGACAGGTCTTCCGTCCATCAGCACGCACGAGCGCTGCGGCTAGCCCAGGCCTAGCCTAACCATAATAAGTGGCGGCTTCATCCGATCACGTCTCAAAACATGGTGTACAAAAATGCGGTGTTTCGCACTCAAATTCATCTTTTTATGCGGCAATAAAATGACAAGCATCATTGCTTTGATGGATCTATTTAACAATATTTACGAAAATATATTTACAGAACATTCAGAATTACCTCAGTTTTGAGCAAAATATTACTTTTCCCCGAAATAAACAAATCCAAAACTCAAGTCGTTGGCGAGCGTGCGGGAGGTTGAACATAGTCAATCATTTCTGGGCATCGATATCATACACGTAGTCTACGCCGTTTGCAAATTAAAAACAAAACTACAAAAGAGCGCTAAGTTCAGTTCATTTATTGTTTTTTTTCTCTGTCGGCATTAGAATGCCGACATCTAATGCCGACAGAGAAAAAAAACAATAAACATTGTCAAAGCGGCCACGAAAGTGATAGATTTGTCCATCTAAGCATAGGCGCCGGAAGTGGGGGGGCAGGGGGGGCGGCCGCCCCCCCCAATCCAAAAAGTGGGGGGGCAAAACGCGTTTTTGCCCCCCCAAAAAGCCCCCCCCCCCCCTCAAAAAAAAAAAGAAAAGAAAGAAAAAGGAAAAGAAAACATGGTATGTATCAACCAATACTTGTTAATTATAACATTTAGAATCTAAGTTATACATCCATTTAAAGTTTTCGCTGCGCGCTTCGCGCGCAAATAAATAATCTCAGTTTGTTGTGTAACTTGGGTATGGTACGTCTGTGGTGGGTTTTTCTGTACCGGTCCACGTAGTTCATGTGTCGACTGTTATTGCTCTGGCTGTTTGTGTGACGTGCACCAAATTGCACTATTTCAAGTAAATAAATGCAAAACCCTCCCCGTCTGGCTCTGCCCCAGCCCTCGGTCGCTTCGCTCCCTCGGGACTCATTTTTGGCTGTAAGCTATGATGTTGGATCATACAAATGTGGCATATTGTTTATGTTTTATGCACCAGATTGCACCATTTCAAGTATATAAATGCAAAATCTTTCCCGTGGGAGGGGGATACCCCCTCCCAAACCCACCCCTCTAGCTCGGCCCCAGCCCTCGGTCGCTTCGCTCCCTCGGGGCTTATTTTTGGCTGAACGCTATGTTGTTGGATCATGTTTTTATGCACCCGATTGCAAGTCCCAAAATGCAAAAGCTCCCTACCATGGGAGGGGGGGGGGGGGGGGGGGACACCGCTCAGTTACTTTGCTCCCTCGTGCTAATTAGTCGCTTTATCCTCGCAATGTCACCTCTGACTCGAAGATGGCAACCCTTTGAGCAGTGGTCTACGCAAAATTATTGGGGGGGGGGGGGGGGGCACACCTTATGTATTTCAAAAAAATGTCCCCTTATGTTTTCTATTGTTTTTTCCAAATTATTAGGGGGTGCCCTCCCCCCCCCCCCCCCTCCAGTGGCGGATCTACGGGGGGGGGGGGGGGGGTTTAGGGGGTTTAACCCCCCCCCCCCCCCTTGGGCTGCCAAGTGAAAAAAATCACCTACGGGGGTTCAAAATAGCGAAAATAATTCACGGCTCGTGGACGAAAGTTAAAAAAAAAGTGACCAGAAATCACTTACGGGGGTTCAAAATAGCAACAAAAAAAATCGCCGCTTCGCGGCTCGTTGACAAAAGTGAAAAAAGGTGAAAAAATCACTAAGGGGGGTTCAAAATAGCAACAAAAAAAATTGTGGCTGGACGATGCTCCGCATCGTCATTGGGTCAAACCCCCCCCCCCCCCTTAGCAAAAAGCTAGATCCGCCCCTGCCCCCCCCCCCCCCGTCGCTACGCCACTGCCTGTGAGTGCGGTTGGGCATGAGCCCCTAAAGACATAAATCGTGAGCCCCCTTAGGGTTTTGCCCCCCCAATCCAAAACTGCTTCCGGCGCGCCTGCATCTAAGGTAATCGTTCTTGTATTTGTTTTGAAAAGCCATGCAAACATGTAAGTAAATTAAGAAATAGTCTAGAATAGGTGCGATCGTAATAATCTTGCATTTTCGTTACTTTTCAGAACTTGTAATACAAGTCCATAGGTAGTTGGCGCGGCAGCTAGCACGCGAGAGCATAACCTGTCTTGCCGCGCGGCCCCCCGAAACTCTGGCAGACCTGCACACACTCGCTAGGTCCTTCCAGTCGGCCCTCGTTAATTTAACCTTTGAGTTCTAAATCCGCCTCATACGTGGACCCTTATGGAAAACGGTGCAGGCTTATACTTTCCTTAGATGTGTTGCTGCATCTTGCTAAAATTCATTCCTGAGGCAATTTCAGTTAATCCTCAATTTTCAAGCAAATACGAGTTTGTATTACTAGCAAGTAAAAGTGTTTGCATTGAACCACGTTGTAAACAATTCTCGCTCTTCCGTGTTATTGCCTGCAGGTGACGTCATGACTCATGAGCTCATCGCTCCGCTAAAATTACTTTTTTAGGAGTATGGAACGCCGACGCGAAAAAGAGCCAAAAAATTTGCATGAAATTTTCCTTTTTTGCCCAACTTAAGGATTAAAAAAAAAAAAAGAATGTGGTATATCAATAAAGGCACATATTCAAAGCTATAAAGCTGAATCAAAGCCGGGATTGCGCCCCTCCTTTAAGGATTTTACCCCTAATGTACGTTAAAAGCGTAAATCCTTAGGGTTCATGAACATCCTACTCTGGTATTTTCACGATTACACCCAAACGCATGCTGATATCATCCAATTGCTTCGAATATGTCTTTCATAGATAGTTGTGCATCTTTTGATACCAAATTTTGCCTTTTTACTTCTATTGTTTTTTGTCACGTGCCTTTTATATGTCACGTGTCAGATATAGAATGTGAAATTTCACATACGCCTATTGACAAAAATATGTGGAAATGATGCAGATTATAGAATGACACAAATATTTAGCTGTAAAACCTTATAAATGTTCGATGACATTTAGTAAGATGAAAAAAAACAGTAAACTAGCAAAACAAAGGATAAAAAATACAAAATAAAAGAATTTGAAACAAAGAAATACATAAGAATAATTACATGTAATAATTATAATGATAACATGGATGTTATGATTTAGCGAACGTATCAATGTATGACGATCGTGGTGCGTCATTATGTTTATCCCCAGTCATTGGATACATACTGCCATCAATCCAGCACACAAGAGTGCACATTTCTAACTCACATGGGAGTCTTCCAGCCTGCATGACACCTTGTATATGAATACAGTGCTAATGAATCACGTTCCATCCTTCCGGGCACTCTCTGATTCCGAACTCGGGACCTCATATGTGGAAAGCTTGTGCCCTTCCAACCTTTCACACCAAGTCCACGCATATACAATCATAGCTATTTATTACAAGCAAAATCTTTATAATCTGTTTTAGGCCCTTGGAACTGTTTTCATACTATTTTTGACAATTTTCGTTAAAAATACATAAAATAACCAAACAATCATGTTACAATTCCAAACAAAGTGATTTTGTGTTCATGCATTGTCTCATATGACATAACAAAGCTGCACTCATTATCATAATAGGGGGCTGGGGGTACGAAGGTACATCGACATCGTTTGGAAAGAGTGCTTAATACAAAGTCAAAATAACGAGGTATGAAAGCTGACATGTCTTTGGAATGAGTCTTTTTCAACTGATTAGATGACATCCTTGTAAAGCTTGATAACTTCCATTCGCCAGAAAAAGAAGGCCAACAAAATTAATCCAAACAACAGCAAGAACATGTTCATGCACTTTTTACACATGACACTGACATTACCACAAGCAGGAAAGAAATGACAGCTTACTAGTGCAAGTGCAGTCAAACCTGTCTATAGCGACCGCTCAAGGGACCGGCGAAAAGTGGTCGGTGTAGACAGGTGGTCTCATTAGGCAGGTGGGCTGCCATTTTGAATTTCTGGTCGCATATTGTGCCTATATGCACATGTGTAATGAATTGGCATCTGTACACGCACGTGTCCAGTGGACAGTTTAACATCTGAACACTTCAATCTTAAATATCTTTTTAACGAAAGGGAAATTCGAAAAACCGAAACCTGTCCCATGCTTCTATTGTTAATACGAATACAGCAAGGTATGAGGGAACCACCACCATTACAATTTGATTGTGAGGATTTGGACAATGTTACTAGATCTCTTTAAAATAGACTCCTACCACATTTCTAACTATTACAATCGTACAATACTCTTAAACCCGTTCAGGGCCCCGTTGCAGGAAGAGATACAATCGATTGTAAAATGCAATTAATGGTAAGTCAGATCACGTGTTTCAGATGCGCAAATCTGATTGGTTGAAACGCGTAAATTTTCTGACTTACAATCAATTGTATATTATAATCGATTGTATCTCTTTCTGCAACGGGGCCTAGGACTGATTGATTAAATTAGTTAAGTGCCAACATGGCCAACGAGACTATTTTGCCAAACCACGTCCACGTAATAAATTATTAATACTCAGTAAATAGTACTCCGCGCAAATGTTGAGAAACTAACCGGCTGTTCAAACATCAGATAGAAGGACGCGATGTTATGATACTTATTTATTAATAATTATTTTAATAAATGTTCACTCTTTTGTACACATATAATTATCATTTATAATTATGTACTGAATCTACGTTTGAAAAATATATACGAAAATCTGTCGAATTCCTTATACTCGATGTAATAATGACCCTGGAATATTCAATCCCATATATTAGAGACTAAAATACTTGAATCGAAATGTGATAGCTAGGTGAACAGCCAAAGTCAATCTATAAGCTGTCTGAAGTTTATTGTCATTATAAAAGTTGGTTTTATGCATTGACCTGCTCAGGATTGGAGCCTTGAGTGACCAGAGGCGACCGAGTTGATGCCTTGGTCGCTCTAGCGCTAATTTTGTGGTCGCTATACACAGATTTATATGTATGTCGGGATCCAAATAGGGTGGTCGCTGGTCGCGTTAGGCAGGTGGTCGCATTACGCAGGTCGCTTAACACATGATTTTTCAGGGGAGAACCAGAGAGCGGTCGTTATGAGCAGGTGGTCGCTATAGACAGGTGGTCGCATTTGCAGGTTTGACTGTATAAGTCTATTCATATTCCAAAATTGTGCTTAATGACGGGGTAGAATCGTTAAGTCTGGCATGATGAAGAATTTTAAATAGGGGAAAACTGCAAAGTGATCAATCAAACCACAATCATGAGGCTACATAATCATATAAAAAAAACAGTTATTGTCAGATGCCAATATATAGTTTATTGGTATTTTCACAAATAACCTATACTATACTTGTGGATTATGCTGATGTAAACTTAATAAGCATTTTTATGAATGATACCCCTCTAAATCTAAACGTCATTTAAGATCATACACATTTCTGAAAAGTATTCCTTAATCGCTAAGTATCAATGATGTGCTCAATAACATGTTTACGATCACAAATAGTAGTACATACAGTCATGTAGTTCTTGAACCACAGATGTTGTGCAGTTGACAGCTAACACAGGAACTGCCCTGAGCTTCCTCAGTGAGAACAGTGTTTGGGTGAACAATTTAATAGTTAATGAGTCCTGGAGACATGTACAGTCACCCGATATAACCATAGTTGTTAAAACCATCAACCTGACCAGTTCGAGGATTCAAATCATTGACAAGGTGCCATATACAAGCTGTTTATAGTGATCCCTCTTGAGGATCTTTTCTCAATATAGAACATGCTTCTCCATGGGAGGTTAGGTCACCATCAATGAGTAGTATGCAATGTCACGGATTCAAACAGTATAGGTCTATGTTTTTCTAAATGTTAAGTGCTCATTCATGATATACATTGTTACATGTGTGTCCTTCTAGTCCAATGCACATTTCTATGAGTCAAATACAACTTATAATTATGTGGACTTGTTGAAACAATGATGTACCATGCATTATAACTTAAAAGTGTACGATGGTTCAGAAAATGGCCTACAACATTAACACAAATTGTAACATTATTTAAAGATGTAGAGTAGGTCACTTTTTTTTCCTCTGGTACGATTATCATTTTTTATCATGATTGTTTTTGTCCATGCCCATTACTGTGTTTGATTGTATTATCGTGTACATGAATAAAAATAATCTTCCTACTTAACAAATTAACAACAATTCGACTGAGAGTTGAGGTAAGCGCTACTGCCTTTGCCGCTTCATTTATGTTCCCTTATCTTTCCCTACAGGTTACACCTACAAAATATTTGCACTCATTGCTGACTTCTGTATTAGTTCCATGTTAATATTGGCAAAATACGTAACACACATAAAAACAAGTATATAAGTGCATTTTTGTCAGATACATCATTAAACTGTTATTAGTAAGAAAATCACTTTATTAAATGGTTCATATTGTATTATATTCTTTATTAAGGTCTATTGTATACCTGTACTCGATAATCAATATATATGTCCTCATTCTACAATATGTACATTTCATTATCAAACCTATTTTACCTCTATTATAATGATTTAGTAAAATAAGATACCAACAATACACTATAAGGAACTCATATTCCTATGTATGTTATTGTTTTCAATTGTTTATGTGTTTTATTATTCTATTGTTTTCGTTTATATCATTTCATAAACTTTAACAAATTAAATTGAATGCCATTTGGAGAACTTCAAATACAAATTGTGTAACGTTTTAAATATCTTGAGCATTTCAATGCGTTTTTGTATATAACTGAACGTGCAATTTCAAGTCGTTTGTATAATACGCGACTTAAAATGACACGTGACACATTAACCGAAGATATTATGCAGACAAATTTGGTATCAAAAGATGCACACGACTCTACAGAATACAAATCTGAAGCGATGTGATGATATCATAATGCTTTGTAGTGTAATTTTGTAAATTATAGCACAGACAAACCTTCATGAACCCTAAGGATTTAAGGCGCTATTAACGTATATTATGGTACGCGTTTTGTGAACTTCCAGTAGCTAGATCGCGAGGTTGTCCACCTAGGTTGTGATCCTAGAAGGTCCTAGAAGACATTTCTGGTGAACAACCTTTTATAACATTCCATGTATGATATCCTTAAAAAGGGGGTGTTTGCTCCCTGGGTACATGGCCCAGAGGTGTTTTCAAATCATGATTCACTTAAATCACAGTGCGAATCGGTAGTGTGAACGGCTTGACCTCCAAAACATGATTTGGGAGGCGGAGCTTACGTGACCTTACATGCACTTCCACCAATAAACGGGGCGCTCTTCGCTTCGAATGAGGCATGCAGTGTAGTACAGTGTTCTCATTGTTTGATTGACAGGTACGTCTCCAGAAACTGTGATTGTAATCACATGGGTTTTTTCGTAGTGTGAAAGCAAGGCAACAGAATCACCGTGATTGTAAACATAACTCCAATCATGATTGCAATTACCAGTGTGAAAACCCTTTAAGATACAAATTAGACCTGAGATCAGGAAGGGAGATTAACATTAAAACATCAGGGTACGTGTCTTGTATTAGTGTGTAAGGTTTCATAGATTAATTCACACTTGAGGTTACAGACAAACAGCTAATGACATATGCAAATAAGGCATATTGTGTGCTTACTCAACCATGGGTTAATGGTTATATCTTATTTGTACACATTATTTTCCTAACTACCGTAAATATATTTTCACAAGACGAAATCTTCAAACAATTCTTGTTTATGAAAATATGAGTAATTGTTTAGGGGGGTAGTTACTTTTTGCGTTTGGTTGAGAAAACCATGAACGGAATGCGCCACCTTTTTTTATCACTGTTTATAAATACATTTAAAGGTTCTGGTAAAGAGAGTACAGTTTTGGTCAAACTGAATTTTAGTAACCTAAACCTGCACAATTACATTATAAACTAATAGTCTTAACTCCGCTATGCTCGAAAGGAATACCAAAAAATACAAATGACTAAGTAAAAAGTCTGTTATATCATTCACAAACAGCCGTTAAAACTCAAGAGGGCGCTCTCTAAACACTCATCGGTTTCAACCATTTTAAAGATATTATTGTGCATGTGATGTTTTGGTACAATAGTGATTAGATAGAGAGATACTCAACAACTATTGAAAAACTCTAGTTTGTAATTTTTTTGAAAAGAGGAAGCATTCAAAACAAAATTTCAACGGCTGGTTCAAAATTATCGAATAGTTGTGGGGCCCCACAATTATTACAAATGGTTATGTTTATGGATATTTCTGAACCGATTTTGATCAAATAAAGTTGATTCTATCATTGAAATTGTATTCTCTTTCGAATTTGACACTCATTATCTCACAAAAAAATATATTTTGTGTATCGCCCTCTATACCAAAACTAAACTATCCTTTTAAGAGACAGGAGCCTATAACACTCACGTAGGGTACCCCAGTATATCAGAGGAAGGTCTGGTCCAAGATGAGCAGAAGCCTGGAACAATAAGTGACTGTAAGCATGGTAACCATTTAAAAAACGAATCTATCTATCTGTGTTATGCCCTGAACCACTACTGTTCGTCTGTCGTGCAAAGATTTGACGCTTGTAATTATGGACCAAATCCTGACATATCTCGCTTGTATTCGTAGCACTAAACACTACACGTTGGTGTGAATTCCCATGCTCAAGTCCACACATTACCTTGAGTTGATGCAGTTTACTGCGGAAGAAACGAAGGTCTGCGTAAAACTTGCCACGACCATATTCATCTACCTTCCGCCAGAGAGTCTTGTTGAAGTGATCGTAGAGTAATACGTCAGCCATGTTCCACTCTCGGATCTTTGCGCGTTGTGCCTCCGAGAGGGGTGTCTTCGTACTACGCTCGTTATTTGTCACGTAGACTATATCATCGTAGTCCCAGCCCATCATCCTCTTGAGAAGGAGCAGCGATTCGTCGATGTACTCAGTGATGAGGACAAGATCCAGTTGTTCATCTAGTGTTCGAAGAATATCCCGGATGACAATCTCATTGTCGTGTATGGACTTATTGGACGACAAATCATACCACATGCCATTCTTGGTGTATCTCTTGCAATTTGATTGCCCTGATTTAGACCAGTACAGAGTAGGATTAGTGAAGAAACTGCTTACTGCTTCTGATTGGTTATGCTGATTTTGCAAAGGAATTTTCATGTATCCAGGACAACTAAAGAAAAAAAACGCGGATTCCCACTGCGCGGATGGTTCACGCAATATAGTTATTACCTTCGCACTCGCGTTCATGAAACGGCGGCGAAACTCACTGCTAGGAAGAAATCGTATGTGTGACGTCATCACGTCGTAATTTCGATAATGCGCGTAATCTCCATTCGCTACACCAATTGGGGGTATGAGATATGTTGCGTTCTTAGGGACCGAATCTCGGAAGTGCCCTCGTGTTGGATCATTTCTGAAGAAGAGGAACGACAGGTTTCGAGCATAGCCATAACTTTCTATCATCCTTGCTAACGTTGTGCTCCCAGTTTTATGCGTTTTTATATAGAAAAGTGCGTTACTGCGTGATTTATGGTGAATTGCATGTGGGGGAGCTAGGTTGAGGTTGAACATCCGACGAGGAACACGAATGCGCCCAAATTCACCCGCATTGTCGCTCCTTACGTAGTGGCCTTCATTCATGAACACGAACCTGCCGACTATCATAATACACGCATATAGAAGGACCACGAGGAAGATTTCCTTAAAAATAGAAAAAAACAGAGAATAATACAATAAGGCTGTTAAGTTCACTTCAACGTTTATTTCTGATAAAAAAATCAGATCAGGGCTCCTTTGCAGAAAGAGAACCGATGAATTGTAAAGTTGCAATTAATTGTAAGTCAGACAATGTGCGTGTTTCAACCAATCATATTTGCGCATTTAGAACACATGATCTGACATAAAATTAATTGTAACTTTCACTCGATTGTATCCCTTCCTGCAACGGGGCCATTGCACGATAAACATTACATAGCATGTTTCACATCTATACAGATGAGCCGAAGCTTTCTCTCAGTCTGAAGGTTCAACATAATTATTAGTGCAATATTTATTTCATTCTCTATTCTTATTCTGCTACCTATGGATGTTAGTCTGGTCATGACCGTAACAATGACAGGAACAAGGTTGACGCTTTGGGCCTTTCCCAGATGCTAGTATCATAATTTCAGATGTGTCTGACCACTTTCCAGTAATATGCAATGGTGTCTTTTAGTAGGAATATTCGTAATATTTCTAGTAATAGATATGTTCGAAAAAGTAATCATACCAGTATTGCTAAATTGAGAGATAAGTTGTTAGCAACTGATTGGAGTGAAGTATTACGTGATTATGATGTTGATAGCTCATATGATAAATTATTGAATACATTCTTTTTGTTGTATGATACAAATTATGTAAATGTAATAGTAGAAATCGTAGAACAACCCCTCAATTACCATGGATTACCAATTCTATATTGAGGTCAATAAATAGAAAAAAGATAAGTTGTACTATTATAAGTATAAGATAAGTAAATCTCAGTCTTCTCATAGGAAATATAGTATTTATCGGAAAAGTCTTACTTCAGTTCTACGTGCTGCTAAGAAGCAGTATTATTTCGCTCAATTTCAGGCGACACATAACGATATAAAAGGGACATGAAAAGTGATAAGGAATGTTTTTTAAAGATGAATAACAGTTTTGGGAAAGTTACAGAAAACATTTATAAATGATCAATATTGTTGAATAAGTATCTAAAAAGGGCTTGTGTGGTAAAATCCTAACCTAACGATGCGTTAAATACAGAAATATCGGAAGAAATCCAATACCCGCCCGTGAAGATAAATCCACCGCCCGTTCGCACCTGTCCGCGCCGCTAGCGCTGGACTGAAGATATCGACAAGCTGGGGACAAGCGGTATAGCGAACGCACGTGGTCAATAATGCACGTAGCGTATGCGCGATTCCGCGTTGGCGATATCTATCCGCAGGGCATCAAGTTATAATTTTGCAAATATATCAATTAGTAGGCGGTTTCTTGGCAAAATTTGTATAATCCCATATTAGTAAAACTATATTCTTTCACATGGTTGGTAATGAGAGCGTACATTTCATTTTTAGGGGGTGGGGCGTTTCCCACTACTGGCATTTCCCTTTAAGCCAAAGCAGAAAGCGTCTGATGTAAGTAAATTAAACATTGATGGGAATGTAGTTGATGATCCAGAAGTTATTGTAGATAAATTCAATGAATGTTTTTGTAATATTGGCCAAAATTTGTCACGTTTTAATTTTGTTTAGGAAACCCTAACTATAATAGTCTATTTGTATTGCCAACGACTGTATAAGAATTACTTGATATTGTACATTCTTTGAATAATAAGAAAAGTCCAGGTTGTGACTATATATGTAACAAATGAGTTGATACAAAATGTAATTGTTGGTATTGTACAACCCCTCATACATATTTATAATCTATCAATAACCACTGGTGTTGTACCCATGAGAATGAAAATTGCAAAGGTTGTGCCCATTTTGAAAAAGGGTGATGCCCTTATATCATGTGTATGTTGAATAATTATCGTCCTATTTCTTTGTTAACTTCATTTTCTAAGATTCTTGAGAATCTAATGTATACTCGGCCAATAAAATGTTTGATGAATGCTAACATTTTGTCAAATTTTCAGTTTGGTTTTCGTGAAAAACACACGACCACTCCTGCTATTTTACATCTGGTGGATAAGATATCCAGTGCCTTAGAAACTTGTATGCATACAATTGGTGTTGTTTTAGACTACTATAAAGCTTTTGATACAGTTAATCATGATTTGTTGTTATCAAATGAACTGGGCCATTGTGGTATGGAAGAGTATTAGATTGGTTTAGGAGCTACACAATAAAGAGGAAACAGTTTGTTTCTCTGAATGGAATTGATTCAGGTATGCGGGGCGTCACTTGTGGGGTCCCACAGATACCTATCCCATCTAGGCCCGCCTTTGTTTAATGTGTATATAAACGATTTCCGGCTTTCCTCAAAGATGTTATCATTCATTTTATTTGCAGATGACTCGAGTGTATTTTTCTCTCACAAAAACCCTCAAACTCTTTTGCAGACTGTAAATTCTGATTTGACTAATGCGACTTTGTGGATTCATGCAAACAAGTTGTCTTTAAATCTTAAAAACTCACCATATTGCTATACGGTATGCTCTTTAGTATTTGCTTGGCTTGTATATCGATGAAGATTTAAATTGGAAGTACCATGTTGGTAAACTAATAGTAGACTATTGTCAAGAAAATACTGGTGTAATTTATCAATTAAAATTTGTGTTCCCACAAAGTATTTTACGTATGTTGTATGCAACTTTAATTTTGCCATATTTAAACTATGGTGTACTAGCTTGGGGTAACTCGTTAAAATCCCAAATAAAAAGATTACTATTGGTTCAGAAAAAAGTAATATCTTGCGCATACGGATGTCCTTTTTTAATAATAGTAGTGTTTTGAAAGTTGAAGATAATTATTTTGTATTTACAACTAGGAGCTCTAATGTAGGAATTAAATGCAGGTCTACTGCCAGTAGCCTTGGCTAGCATATTTAAGAAAAATAACCATGTTCATAGTTATTCCACACGACTTACGCAAGCATACCACTTACCTCTTGTTATAGAACGCAATTCGCATTGAGGTCCATTAGACCTAGGTTTTATAGCGCAATCAGTTAGTATTTATGTTTTTTAAGCGCAAACTGAAGTTATTTGTTTTTAGTCGATATTGTCTAGATGTATAGTTGATCCCTATTAGGTACTATGTAAGAAACATATTTGCTATACAGGGTGTCTCAGAAAGAATGCAACACCTAGCATCGTTAATTTTATCAACATTTTTATTTGATTGGGTAGAACATTCTTTTTCCAACAAGATGATACCATAAGCATTGATTTTGGGTAAGGCGTTTGGATCCTAGGGCCATTTTTCTGAGGCAATGTCGTTTCCTAAATGTGCTACTTTTTCGTCTCCAGCGATCCTCTGAACACTGGGACATTCTCGCCCCAAGGCCTCCCATAGAAAAAGAAACGCATGACTGCTCTCCCTTTGATAAAGAAGACAATGTTGCATAATCAAGTACTCCATACGGTATGGCTCACATTGTCTTCCTTATCAAAGGGAGAGCAGTCATGCGGTTCTTCTGTCTATGGGAGGCCGTGGGGCGAGAATGTCTCAGTGTTCAGAGGATCGCCGGAGACGAAAAAGTAGCAAATTTAGGAAACGACATTGCCTCAGAAAAATGGCCCTAGGATCCAAACGCCTTACCCAAAATCAATGCTTATGGTATCATCTTGTTGGAAAAAGAATGTTCTACCCAATCAAATAAAAAAACAATGACATTTGGTCGATGATGTTGATGAAATGAAGGATCATAGGTGTTGCATTCTTTCTGAGACACCCTGTATAGGTCAGCATAAATTAGTTGATTTGCCTCTCTCCCTCTAATGTGTTTTTTGTCCTGTTGCTCGTAGTATTTGCATGCTTCTCTTGTTAATAGCCATTATGTAGTAGTCAGTAGATTTGTTTACACTTATTATAATGTTTATATTTTTCTCAGTTCATTAGTTAGTTAGTTTGTAAGCATTGTAATGTATGCAGTATTCTTATCTGACGAGTTTGTTGATTTAGGACATACTCATAAGCTACATGATTATGAGGGACCTGAATTCTACAAGCTTTGCTTTCAACCAAGGTCACCTCATCTTTCTATTCTAACGCCATATTCTGTCAACTTGTTATATTCATGTCATATTTGTAGTGTGTGTTATGAAAGAAAGATAAATAAACTTGAACTTGAACTTAAACTTGATGTGTAGCTTAAGGAGGTTTTTGCGGATGTCATTGAAAGGTAAAAAGACAAATGTTTGGTTTCTGAACAAGATCAGCACAGACTTGAGCAATTATTGAAGGACATTAATACAAACATTACAAACTAAACGTTTTTACTCCACAATGCTCAAAAGGTATACAAAATTACAAACGACTAGCTAAACAGCCTGTTATGATTCACAAAGAGCTGTTAAAACGCAAAAGGACGCTTTCTAAAGATGCATTAGTTATTTTTTTTTTTTTCATATTTAACAAAGTGTACATGTGATGTTTCGTGACATAATGCATAGAGAGATCATCAACAATTATTTTAAATCTCTTTTGAACAAATTTAACAAAAAAGTGTAAGCATTTTATTTTGTTTTTCTTAAATCACCGAATAAACCTGGAGCTTCGGGTTTATTCCAATCGGATATATTTATTGATATTTCATAAAGTTAATTATGTCGTAACTTACAATCGATTGTATCTCTTTCTGCAACGGGGCCCTCGACAGATAAGAAAAGGTACGAAAAATGGCAATGAAAATAATATCATAAAAGAGTGCACTAAAATATGCAGAACATAACATGTCAGTTAAAGTTAAATCATACAGAAACAAAAATTATGAGAGAAAAACCAATGAACATTAAATATTGAAAGTTACAGCAATAAAGATGAACAAAGAACTGTGTATACGTGTGATTGGTACAGTCGCTATGATCGTAAATCTAAAATGACAGTCGTAATGCCACGCGTTGCTGATTTATTACATTTATTTTGCAAGTAAATGACCATGATAACTAACGATAATATATTTGTGTGGTTTTTCTTTATGAATACAAATAAGCTGATGTCCGGGGAGTTTGATATAAGGTCTATAAACCATAACGATAAAATCCAGGATATCGGGTTCATTATCCACCTAAATAGTATACCTACTACAGAGTGCTTACAAAAAAGCGGAACCCAACTTCCACTAGCAATATCTCATCTAATAAACATAATTATGTTTATCGCAAAATGCCATCACAAAGATAATTTATTACTCTTTCATATGATACCATATTCGTAATGATTGAGCTTTTGGTTATCAAACTGCAAACATTTTGAATTAGCAATGCTATAATTGCTTTGCGCACGAGATTTAGATCTACTGATCAACACAGTCGCAAATAATGTTAATTCATTGAAACCTTTCCGTTTGTTCTTTTGTCTTATAATCCTATTGTTTCAATCGTTCTAAAACTGTACACAAATGGACATGGAGATACTTTCTAAATCAGTGCCTTGCCTGACCATGCAACTGACTACTAAACAGCGCGCTTCTTTAGTCATTAAGTGGAATTGCTCTGGGAGTCCCCAGCAAATTGCTGAGACTTTTTACCATAATTTCCCCGATTGTGATACACCCTCAAAATCCACAATTTGGGGGAATATGAGGAAGTATGACATCGAAGGGACTAGTCTGTATCTAAACAAGGGTTGTTTTGAGAGGAGAAGATCCATTCGGACACCACTGGGAGTCTGGGATCATATGAAGACGAAGGTCTACATCTCTCAGCCGAAAGATACACATCCGCAATCGCATCATCAGGGCCTTGTGCCAGCAGGGGAATGTGGTCAGACGGGCTATGAGAGCC